>DVXP01000186.1:0-25306 GCA_018235645.1 Junonia grisea | reverse complement strand
ACAGACAGACAGACAGACAGACAGACGGACATGGCGAAACTATAAGGGTTCCGTTTTGACTACGGAACCCTAAAAAAACTGGAAAAATTGTCAAAGCAAAAAAACTCTGCAACTGTTTTTGTTATCATATGCTTAATTATCATATAATTTAACTGAATTTTATATAGAAAGTCCTAAATCAATGCATTAAATTATCAATAATTTTATTTAAAAAGAACTTTAAAAAAATTTGCTAGGCAATCCAATAAATCGGCGATAACTCCATACTTTTAAGGAGAGGCTGAAGTTTGTAATTAAAATTAATTCAAGAAATATTTTTTTAATTGCTCTAAGAATATATCGCACTAATATTACTATAGTGTCGTAACTCAAAATCTGTCATTTTTGAGATAACATTATTATCAATCGGAAAACTTAATTTCCCACACGTCAATAAGAGAATTGTAATGATATTGCAAAAAACCAACGAAATATGGCGTTATAAGGCATTGTTCATGATTGATCAACTATGATACCCCCCGTACAATATTGCATCATCTTAAGTTGCGATCAAAATTCAGCTCGGTCGGATGTGTCGCTTTGTCTTTTAGACGGCATTAATTTTAATAGCAACGTTATTGTTGAATCAGTTGAATTAATTGATTTTTAAATAATGCGCAGATTGTGTAGAAATAACGCTAGCCAAGTTTCGGCCTAACAATCTTCTGCGAATCTTTCAAATTTAAAGGAAATAACCGATCAAGTGGCATTATAAGTAACTCTCTTAGCTGATACCTATAAAGCTTCAATCTATAATACATTTTCAGTTTTTTCCTACGTGCCGTTTAGCGATCGCGTAGCGTTATTTATACCTATTTAATTGAGGGATCCAATGAAAAAAATAAGAATAAATAGTATAGGTAATTTGTATTTCTCTGTTCCTATACTCAAATATGCTTTGTTTTGTGTTTTGGAATGTTTATATTGTTATTTTTGTGTTTATTTTATGTATTAATGTACTTTTATTATTTTATGTATTAATGTACTTTTCTTAAAAATTATGGTAGAGTTAATATTAAATAAAAAAAAATGTAACTCCAAATATGTCACATTAAAATGTTGTAATTCAAAATTTTACAACAGTAAGTACGTAACTAAACATAAATTATATTTTTGAAAACTTTATATTTTTGAAAAAAAAAGCAGAACCGATTTTAATAAAATTTATTATACAGTTTAATAAAATTTAGTATACTACTTTTTATCCCGGAAAATTTTTAACTTTCCGTTATATAACGAAAAAACTATATTTACCTTCTCGAGACCTCAATTCGAAGCCAAAACGGCACAATCGCTATGTAACATTTTCGGATCTATTGTACTCGTAGGCACAATCGACGCCCAATAAGCATTCCTTTTGTATAAAAAAAAATAAGGAAAAAGAAACAAAATTTAAACCGTCCGTCTTCAATCTACTATCCTACTTCCTACTAATGCGCTAGAGGCGCTAGCATCGCGGCAGGTCTACGAAATGTCAAAAGTCACTGTTTTTGTTAGGATTACGCTGTTTAAATAAACTAAACTGCAAATATCTTATATATAAAATTCTCCTGTCACAATGTTAGTCTCCATACTCCTCCGAAACGGCTTGACCGATTCCTCTGAATCTGGTCTGAGAATTTTTTTTTTTTTTCTGAGTTTTTTTTTTCTGGTCTGAGAATCGGCTAACATCTATTTTTCACACCCCTAAATAATAAGGGTGGTCCACCCCTCAATTTTTTTTATGGCAAAACAACGTTTGCCGGGTCAGCTAGTGTTTATATAAACATGTCAATAAATTTATTTTATTATTATTCTATTCGGGTATTCTTCGAGTTGCACATGCTGTATCTATAGTTGGAATTTACAAAATACAATTAAGTGTTTCGCCTTCATTAAGCCCCATTTAATAAAAGCGAAATAATAAAAAGAATGAATCATGAGTTTTTAAAAATATTTTTCATAGTGAATGGAGAGCTAGGTCAAGAAATTGTAGACTACATACTAACAACAGTGGCCTAAAGAAAAAGCTTATTCTAAAAATAACTGAAGAAAAGAATAGGTAGCTATTGGACTCCAGATAATTGATATCAGAAAGAAATGGGTAATGTTCTCGTAGCGTTTATTGTACTCGTGTTCAGTGTATATAGGTGTAAGGTCTGTCTACATAGGTACAACCCTTGTCGCATGCCGCTCAGGTATCCTTGACATTTGACGTCTGCGCTTCTACATTGAGTGTTCTCTACGAGAATAAACAAAAAGGGTGCATCAATTATTGCAAGCTCTTGCGTAGTGACATCGTCATTAAAAACTGAAGAGCATATTTACAACCGAATGTAATTTATAAAATAACTTCTAAGTTGTAGAATTGTATATGCTTTCAAAGCCTTTAAAAAGACATGTTAATTAAAATATATATGCTACGTGCATATCATATATGAAATTTTAATTCATAATAATATTAGGTATTATTATTTTTATGTTAGAGTAAAAGTTTATTATTTAATGAATCTAAAGTTCAAAAGTAGGACGTGACGCGCACCGAACCATTCTATTCTGTGTAGTGTTTGCAATTATCTCAAAAACGATAAAGAAGCATTTTCGAAAATAATAATGCAAAAAAGTAATGATGAAGGAAATAATGAGGAATTATACTTCATGATAAATATGTGCAGGAAAAACTAAACGACCATTTAATAGGGCGATTGTAGTATTGATCAAAACACCATACTTAATACTTTAAAAAATTCTTATTACACCTGTATCTTTTGTTATCATTTAGATAATTTAATAATTTCAACTGTCGTCAGTCCAAATGATTTGACAACGCAATGTCAAATACACATTAGTTACATTAGTGACAAAAAAAAATTATTAAAAAATACAATACACAAGCAAAACAGGACCAAACAAAAAAATAACGCTTTTGACATTTTTCCTACATCATCTTTGATTTTACATAACTTTTATACAACAATAATTTCATTCTTATTTTACACATCGCTCAGTCATTGCTAGTGGCTAACAATAAGTAATGAAGTAAATGAAGCTGTGTATCGTAAAATTCTTAAGTAAAGACGCAAAAAGGGAGTTGCATCGACTATAATGTCGATATTTTTCTTCCGTTTTCACAACCTTCGCCGTGCTGAAGAGAACCGTAAGAAGCAAAACAGAAATACGAATGATACTCGAAACATGAGCTCTGATACGCTAACCGCGCCGTCGCGGCTGCTCGAGCGGCCTCTCAGCGAGCCCGTCGACAGCCTGGACGAAATCGCCCTGCAGATACCCAGGTGCCTTACATACGCTTTAGATGTAACTATCGTGTCCTATATTATAATCAAACTGTCTAAAATCTCTGGCCCTTCATGCTACTTTTCATTTAAACTTAATGTTTGCGATGGTCTTAGACATAATTATTTTAATAATATTTTTTTCTTGAATATTTGCATGGTCTTCATGATATATGATAGTCTTAAACGCTGCCTGTGCTGTGACCTTTTATTGTTTGCTTAGTTATTCCAATAGTAAATTAATTGTTATCCAAACAATTCCAGATTTTATTAATATTATCGCTTATCACGCTATCTCTAAATACGAAGTTAATTATAATGCATTTCACGTAAATATTCATTTTATACTTTTAATATATACCTAAACCTACTAACTTTTGGGACGTAAACATTTTGGAAAGATGTTGGTTAAATAGAGTCATTAATCTAGAGAGGCGTTGTCCTCGTAGGATACGCGTAAATTAGATTTCTTGACCTCATTTTTCGATTCGATCTGGCTTCCCAATCGAGGTACTATTGGCCTGCGGAATGTGGATATCTATAATACTATAATAAAAAAAGACTACATTATGCAAAAACAATTGTAGAACTTAGTAATTCTAATTAAATTAAATTTGGTATGTACGGATGGATTTATGTAGGTACCTATATTAGTTTCTATTTTTTTTCTTTCTTCAGTGCATCAATATACAAATGATCAATCATAACTGCCTACTCAACGGCTTAACCAATTTCAACAAATACATCATTTCATTTGTCGTGACGCGAGTGACTGAATTTTCTGCCCCGCACCACAAAATTGTGGAATGAGTTGCCGCATGTGGTATTTCCGGACAAATACCTGCAGACCTACCTTGTAGCTCCTCTGATGTTGCAAAAGTCCATGGGCGGCAGTATTCATTTATCGTCAGATGATCTGTAAGCTCGTTTGCCCCCTGGCCTATAAAAAATGAAATATCTTTTGTGGCAAAGTAAAAATTCGGATAGAACATGTCAAAACTCCAATTTTCACAACTCAACGAACATTATAAGTGACTTATAAGAAATAGCACCAAAAAACATGTGACCCTTCCCAAAATTTCAAACTGCGACCAGGCCTGGCTCAAACTCATTGAAATTGGAATCATGATAACGCAACAACGTTTATTATCAGAGTCGTCACAGTCAGAATAATGGCCTGCGTACGTACAGAAGGCAGGCGGGCAGGCGAGGACCCTTTGTCCTTTAGAAATAGAACGTATGAAAATGTAGATATAGCATGCCGCACACTAACTTACTAAAAGTTAAATAACTAAAACAAATGTTGAATCGGATATATCAGTCGAAGATATATGTTCGCGCAATCCTAAATTTATTAAGCGATGAGATTAAGAACTTTACGTTATATTTAGCAACAGCCTGTAACTGTCCAACGGTTGGGCAAAGGTGTCTTCTATTGTTAAGAAGCTTAATCTATCTCGCTGCTCCACTGCGGGTAGTATTTAAGCTTAGATAAAAGAGTTTCGTATTTTACACAATCAAAGGATGCACACAGACACCCAATACCTTTCTGCGATTTCTCCCACGTGTAAATCGAGTTTAAGAAGCGTTATTCTTGCATCCTTTGTCGAATACCTTTTCATAAAATGGTTTACATTTAGAAATGCAGTTTAGATTGAAATAAGGAAGAACTACAAATACATTTTTCAATTTTACTTAAGAAATAAACTATTTTCATAGGAACTTATTTAAGAATGCAGGTATATAAGGTCAACCATGTAGGTTAATTCTCACATCAAAATATCTATACCCAGTACCTGCGTTGGGGTCACTGAAAACCCGGGCAAAAATTCTGCAGCGCTCTCTTAACCTTCCGTTCCCTATCTTAGAACTGCAAATTGAGCTAAAAAATGGTCTTCATCTTCCGTTCAACAAATAATTCCACACAATTTCGGCCCGACCCGACTCTAGGTTACCCCTTGGCACACCGAAAAATTTGGCGCCCTCGGCGGTTGCCCTACCTATCCTCCCGCTCCCCCCAACGCTGGTACTGTCCATACATATAATCATTTTTTCATGACGAATATTTGCAATACAATCCAGGATGATGTTTTTTTTCATAAAAAATTAAAATCGTATGAAGTTTCTGAAAATGTACTTTTTGGATATGCTTTGGCGCCGATATTTACTTGATCATGACGACACCGGAAATTTTTCGCTTTTTTCGACTGCCGGCACAAACGTGCATTTACGTGATGCAGTTTTAACTCTTTAATATTTTGTTTTAAATCATCGGATAGCTGGATTTTTAATTTCAATCTATACTGCCTAATTAACTGTATCACATTTTTCGAATTTATTAAAAGTTAAAGGGATAGATATTTATATAAGTAACCTGTACCCTGCGGCAAGATTCAGTCCTACCTATTTGTACTGTATTTGTACTGAGAGACCTTCATATTTGGAGTAACTAATACAAAAGTAAATACATATATGTTGGTACACGTTGAAAATTTTAAAGATTAAATAGACATTTAACCTTAGAGCGGTTCCAGCTTTTCAAGTACAATGTGCGCTCGCATAGAAATATGTACTTTACACGTAGACTCGATGCAAGACGATATGATCTTAAATGCAGTGTTTGTGATGTTTATGGTCTGAACGACATCAAAGTCCCTTGTGACGTTTGTGCGCGTAACGAAATTTAAATATTCTTCGGATAATAGATGCAAGAGACTCACTTATACGGCATTCGTTTTATCTTTGTTTTCTTTTACTGGGGAAATCTTATTTTTTGCATCGACATAAAACACATTTTTTTAATTAGATGATACAAATATACTTACTAATACAGATGTATGTATTCATTATTCATTATATTTTATTCATGCCCTCTTTATGTTTAATCGTGTTTAATGGATGGATGTGTTTAATGGAGTCATATGCTTAATTATGCACATAACCACATAATTTATTTTCGATTTGTGGAGCAAATTGGATCTTAAATTTACGCATTAATTAATTGTGCAAAATGTGTATTAAAACATATGTTTGTATCAAAAAATATAATTAAAATAACTTTCATCTATTGAAGCAAGGCATTCTTTGCCGAAATCTACATTTTACCGACCTATCACCTCCCAGCCCCCACCCTTTCCCCAGTCTACTACTGCACTTGGTTTTCCGCAACGTTAGACGATAATTTATAACTACATATTATTATTATCTTCGAGGAGTGATAGTTCCACGGGATGTATTTAATTTCTTACAAAAATGTCAAAATTCAATCTAGTATGCAGAAACAGATAGCTTTAACACGGTTTAATATAATCCGCTCCCTTTTACTCATATTAATTCAATCGTAGCGGTAGTGGTGAGCACTATCCAGGTTAACTTAATATATAGCCTTAAATTACGTTAATACGTGAACGGGATCGAGGTTGTTGAGGAAAAGCGAACAAGAGGTGCAAGCGGGGCGAGGGGCGAGTGATACTAAACATTACTCGGCACTCGGCAGGTGTATATCACATAATATCTTTAAAAAATCATTTCTTCTTACAATAAAAAAATCAAATAAAATTAATTTAAGTAAATGAATTCATCCAAAACGAATATATTTTATATATAAACAAGAAGTAAATGTTGTTTGCTAGTGACTTACACACAACGCCTACCATTGTTCCAACCGCGATAAAAAGTCAACTTATTGTTTGCACTTACGCGAAGGTTAAAATCGCCATCTCAAATGGGTTAATAGGGCAAAAATGAAACTTTAAAGCTGTACTTACTGATGCAGCATTCTAAATAGTATGTAGGTACATCAGATTAAACAACATATTTAATATTGTAATATTAAATGATTTTACTAGAACATTATACATCGAACGTTCAGAGCAACACTTAAATTTAGCGGGAATATTTTATGGACAAAAAATAGTAAAAAAAATAAATTGTAATTATTATTTTTTTTTAAATTGATAAGGTTATTTATTGATTCATTAGAAATTAAACTGTACCTACAAATGATTAATCTATGAGAAGGATTAGAAAGAAGATTTTGAGATTAAGAACGGTTTCAGTAGATCTATTCCGATCAATAATCGAGACTCGCTCAAGTGAATTTAGTCATTTCGCTCATTTGGTCTGTCAAATTTGAATTGTTAAAAACTTGCTACAGAATATCCAAGGGTGCATTTTACGTCAAAAATGTCAAATACTATATATAGTACGACTCGGAGCCGCATCATATCGCGTGGCGCTACATGTACAATCGTGTGAGTGAAGTGTAAAAAAATCGCTTGAGTGAGTCTCAATTTTTGGTCGAAATAGCCTACAGATTAGCGTATTTTGCTGCGCGTGTCCGATCGTTTCGGGGTACGCGCTTCCACACGCGTCACATTATGAACTTAAAAAACCGGACGGATATATCGTTGTGTTCGCCCGAAACGGTAGTGGTGTTGCGATAGTATCAACATGAAATCGGATGAAGAAACATATTAACATGACGGATCGCAGTTATACAAACTCAGAAAAACGACAATGCTCGTACGAGTTGAGCGTGTGCCAAGAGGTGCGCCTATACTAAAAACGCTTCTAAAAGCGAGCATATACGCGCGTACAAAACGCAAGTCTGAAACTGCTTCAACGTAAAGTAGCTTGGGAAACGGAAGGAAAACCAAACTTATAGGTACTTTAACTAGCGGTAACAAAACGGTTATGAATTATGAATAAGACACAATACTATCTCAGATTCATACATTCTCAAACCAAAATCCACTTAAACATTGAACGATATGAAGAAGGGTTTTAGTAATAAGTATTTCAGGTAGGTACCTATTCTATATCTAGTAGTATCATAAGTCTTTTTTAAAGCTAATTAAATATTTACTAAGTCTAGGATACAAAGATATTTTTATCAAGGCGTTTTATATTAAGGCGCGAAGAGGTTTTAGCAGGGTCGGCAACGCGCAAGCGATACCCCTGCTGTTGCAGGTGTCTGTAGGCGACGATAACCGCCTACCATCAAGCGGGCCGTATGCTTGTTTGCCATCTAGTAGTATAAGAAAAAAATATATTTTACATCGCATTCAATTCAACAAAACGTTTTATTCAGATAGATAGATACTATAATTTAGGAAAACGAAATAATATTTGTTTTATTTTTTATTGACGCACCACATAATTATGCAAAGCGTACAAAACTAAGAATTCCTTTTGTTTTTGATGTTTCTACAAACGAGTAAAGCTCCGATGACATCAAACAAAACAATTAACTAATTAACGTTAATTCAATTTCATAAAAAAAATTGACGTGATCTTGTTACAGTGCCACGGAGCTAACAATAAAACAAACTAATTAAAGCGAAGAGCGCCTCTCCAATAAGGCAACGCAATTGTGAAAGGAATGTATGCCAACAAAAGGCAACTCAACGAAAAGCAAACCATGACATGAAATTCTATTTTGTGTCAAGAAAAATAAAATAACTTTACACACGTTTATTTTGGTATAGACGAGAACATAAGATTTTACAGTCGAGTTACACCTATGTTCATAAATGTTTTAATTTGACACTTGGTGCCTAAACCGTTCTGCTAATAGAAGTTAGTTGCGATCTGGAAACAGACCTCAAAATATTGATATCAAGATTGTCAAGAACAAGCAAACAAGTCTAACTACTGAATGTCATCTTTAACTTTTATTATCATTTACAAATTTCTCGGTCCGGCCATTCCTAAAATGCGACCCGGACATGCGCCAAATATAATAAAACTATCCAATCAACTTTATGAACTATTCTAATATTATTTTTTACTACTAATCAGATTTTTATGAGTTATGAGTATAAGGTACATATCCTCCAGTGATCATCCATCTAGTAGACCAAGTTATCCATTCCTTTCTGTTAATTCTAATGCAAACAAATCATTACAGATTTAAGGCTGCTTCATTGCCCATAGATTACTCTTTGAATTAATGAACACGGAGATTCCATTCACAAAGGTATGTCGTTATTTTTTTCTTTATTTCAATCATATGCTAGGAACAGCGGAGGTAACGGCGCGCAGCGGCACTTTTAGAGTTAAAAATACATGTTCAACCGTGCGATGCCGGGGTAGGTTTTAGTGAGATACATGAAATTGTTTTACCATCAGCAAATATAACTCTTAAAATAGAATAACGTCCAACTGCCAGAGTACTTATTTTTGAATCCATAAATAATTCTACACCTAAAAAGAACTTTAAATATAGTTATTTCTATCCATACCCGATACGCTTGAAGTTATTTTTGCGAGTAGCAGCAGAGTAAGAGATTAAAATTGTACAAAATAGAATTGTGGCTCCAGAAGTCAGTATTTCTATTTCTGTCGCTACTGTCATTGCACTTTCGCAATTATAATATAAAATACTGTTGGGAATTCGGTTGGGCAGAGTCAATAACAATTAATGTTGAAGATAAATATATTAAGCTATTAATATATTAATCCTGTGCCCAAATTATTGTTACGGTTTTTAAGTTTATATATTTCACATTATATTTTTTTGTTATATCTTTAGATTTTTATGCACTATTTAGGTACTACATATTTGCTCGCATTTACACAGTGAATATTTTTTACAGTTGTTAGTGTTTTTGGATTATTTAGGAGTGATTTTGCCGAGAATTTTGATGAATTCATTGATCGCAGTGGGTGGACAGGTATACCCAGATCTGAAAAACTTCGTAGAAAACCCTTATTATATAAACTCAAATAGAGAAAAATGCCATTTTTAGCTGCAAAATTCCTTTATATACATTGGATGAGATGATTTATTGAAACCAAACAAATATTCAAATGTTTATAGGAAGCTAGTATATTAGAAACTAATATATTTAACGTATTTTGACTTGCTTGAAAAACTTTTGCCGGTGCCGTGGTGCCAATCGGTCCTGACGGCTGTGAGATTCAAAAGTTTCTATTGGACTAACTTCTGGGGTTAGAATACTAAAAATGGCATAAATAAAATGTTTACATACGCTTTATCGAAACAGACAATCCCTACTTTGATAATATTACTGTTACTCAGTTGCTGTAAAACTTTTTCAGCTTATATTTAACATGAATAGAGATATATCACAAAATATGGGAAATCTTAAAACTTATATATACGAAACGTATTTCTTATCGCAATAGTAAGAAGTTATCTTACCGACTAGAAGGTTTTCGTTGACGTTTTGAATCATTTTTTTTCGAAACCAAAGGAAAAGTGACTACAAGATTTTATATCATGAGCCGTTGTGTAATGTAAAAAAAATGATGGGCTTAATTTACTTCAAATATTTACTTTCACTCAATTTCTTTTACGTATTTAAATCAAATTGTGTTAAAATGTTTTTGTCTGATACACTAGTATACTATTTATGTCGAAAAGTTTAAACTTGCAAATTCTTCATGTCCGCCACTACCCCCAGGCTAGGCTATATGTGAAGAAAATAGTAAAACTACAAAAAACTATCGTAGCTATAAATTCCGTATCATGCTTCCCACTGCCGAAGGCGAAGCTCTTACGTCTGATGGGCTTCGTAGTCGATAATATTATCGGTTTTCATCTTTCATTTCAAAGACATTTTCTTATTATGGAGGTTAAGTTGTCTATACTGGACTTTTGGAAGATTAAAAATGTAATGGGAACTTGATTAGACGATAATATTCGTGTGAAACTGCATGGGACAGCTAGTACAGTAATAAAAGCAAAACATTTAAATTAAATAATATTATGACACCTTGAAATAAAAAATATTTTAACGAATATAAATCGCGTATATATATATTTCGTTTACCGATGTTTCGAACACCGATAGACTGAGATTTACTACAAAACTAAATTATTTAAGCGTGAAAGTACTTTCGCGCTACCAGTTGGACCACGAGGAAAGATTTTTTTAACTATTTATTCTCAACTGGTTGGGCCACGAGGAAACACCCGTATTTATTTGACTAAACTTGAACATGTGGACGTTTTTATATGCAGGCACATAACAAGGTATCGGTCTATTTATGGTTGATAACTAAATGAAATAAGTGGTGCGGTCCAGTTAACACCTAAGAAGATCCCATCGTCTCGCACTATTGGCATCTAACAAATCAGCCACCCGATCAATTCTTACTGAGTGAAACCATCGCATGGCTTCCGTTATTATTAGTATGTTCATCCGAAATTCCAAAGATTAAGTAAATTCTTGAAACATATTCAACGTAGAATAATTATCAATTTCTAATATACATAAATATGTACATACATATGTATGTGATTTGGTACATAAATACCTCATATGATTAGCGGCAGGTAGCTAAATGCGAAAACTTGTTATTTTAGGTCTCATTTTCAATTTGGTTGTAATTTTGTAATAATTAAAGGAAGAACGGGCGTACATTATTACGTGTTACGTGGAAAATCAAGAGCGTAAGCCGTGATTGTTCGCAATAAACAAGCCTTCGTTGGGCGTGACGTACTGAAGCTCGTTAATTGCTCCAGCTTTTGGGAGCGATACTGAACGAATTTCAATGTGCACTACTTATATTATACCGCATACCGGGCGCGGTCGCAGCTTGAAATTTTTGGGAGGGTCACTCGTTTTGAGGGGGGTCACAAATAAAATACTAGACTTTATAGTACAGTTATTTAGTACTATTTCATATAAATCACTTAGAATGTTTCCGTGAATTTTGAAAATTTGAGATGTTCTATCCGAATATTTGCTTTGTCACCAAAGATTTTGTATATGACATCCGTGGTTTTGGGAGGGGGTCATGTCCCCTGTGACCCCCCCTCTAGGACCGCGCCTGCCGCATACATTACAATGACATATAAAACTGCTATAGAAAACTGCGATATGTTTAAAACATTTAAAGCAAAAAAGGAAATACAATTCAAACCCATCTCAATACGAATTGCATTATTATTCTATGAATCGTCTATCTTTCATATAAAAAATAGTGGACCCGCCAGACTTTGTCCTGTCCAGTATCTGAACGCACCCAACATCATAACCAAATCATCATTACATTGTCACTATTTTACATGATTAAATCGGAATATTCTTCGCAATTTTACCATTTAAATATTTCCTGAACTTCCACGATTACCTATTTCAAAACTGAAATTAGCCCTAATCGGTTCAGCCGTTCTTGAGTTCTAGCGGGACTAACGAACAGAAATACATTTTTATTAGCAAACAAGAAAACAGTTCCACCTGAGATCCAACACCCCTTCATCTCCATAGTCCGTACGCTTAAAAGTTTTAAACCGTCTGTTAGTTTAGGATCGTCAAAAACGCGAATGCTCGAACTTGAATGGAGTCAAGAGATTAAAGTTAGTATTGGGGGGCACCAGCCCAAAGTTGTAAAGAACACTTCATATAAGAATAGACCTGAATCTAAAGAAGAAGCTGATATTGCGTATGTGTGAAGTACTGTTTCACCTTATTCAGCAGCCTTATTTTTAGCTGCAGTTTGGCTTTGCTCTTCAAGTGACCCCGAAATTGGACTTCGTTCGTTATGTCGACCGCAAGGATTCCTATACTCGAAATGGTGGTATGAACATTGCTCTGGAACTTCGATGCTACAACAAAGAGGGTTTTCGTAGCAGTAAATGCACAAATAGGTATCTATGTATATCGTAGTGTTATTTGTTATTTTTATTTATTATGGAAATATAGTATAGTATAATATAGTATAAATAGTTTTTATTATGCAACATGTATATGTTATAGTACAGAAGCGTACTTTTCAGTAGGGGCTAACGCGGACCACATTGTAAAACTTAGAATAAAAATTGGTTCAATTGAAAAAAACACGTGAAGGGCAAAGGTGCGACTCACGGTTACTAAAAAAGGGTACTCCCAAGGGTCTTTTAAAATTTCCGCTTCAGGTGTCACCATTGCTGGGTACGCAATTTTATATATCTGTACATCAATTTTAGCTTTTTAAACTTTTGTTTAATATATAAATCAACGAAGGGTTGTCATCTCCCACACCACTGCGGGCACCGTAAATACCAAGACCCGGGAATTATAAAAATTTCTTGTATATTTTCGCATCACGTATACGTACGCATGAAATAAATTCTTATGAGTGAATACTTCTCTTTTTCTTTAATTTCCGCTTCTATCGAAGGTTGGACAACGTCAAGGGTATTTCCGCTGCTCAAAATAATGGGGTACTGCAGTCAAACCTATCAAGTAGATTCCATTTAAGCATATTTCCAAGAGTGTCGCCTCCGGCCAACACCACGTTTGCCAGCTATTTTGCCCTGGATTTTATATTTTGGAGCTGGAGATTTTTATATTTCTGTGCTTCATGGTGTTCATAAGCTTCATGTCTCTATTTAATTTTGAAAGTACATACCTCTACATTGCAGCGATAGGTCCATATTTCGAAGGCATATAGGTAAAAGTACTGAGAAAACATACCAACACGTGTGTATCTGTTTATATTCAATAATATCACAACATGTTTTACAACATTCCTGTTTATTCCTCCTCACACATACTTATACAGACTTACCGAAATATTAACAAGAAAATCCGAATTTTCGACGGATTTAATTTCAAAGATAAAATGGAAGTAGAAGTATTGAAAACATGTAATATCTTCTATAACACTCCAATAATACTCGCTATTTTTATTAAATCTGTTTCGTCTTTTGCTGTAAGCAGATAGGAGGGGAGAATTCAACGAAATAGGAGCAGCCACTTCCATATCCTTGATAAAGTAGGTACTTACTCGCTGTTATTTCAGTCGTTTAACCATGTGTTCTTTCTCATACGATTGATCCGGAAAAGACGTGGGATGCACGAAAGGCGCTTAAAGAATTTTCTTTTGTGTTTCGTTTCTTTAGCGATTGAAGTATCTCATACTTAAGACCTTGCTGGTTTTACACAAGGAAGATAACAATAGCAGGAAAATATTTTTGTCATATGCATATTTTTCTACCCTATCTACATTTATATGTACCTATGTTCAATGGTTATGGTTTGGTATGTAATGGACCGTCTCAAATGTAAGAAGTTTCATTGAAATAGCCTTTACAATGCCTTATGATATAAGTGTCTTCTTACTGTTATCGCTATCGCTAGCAATAATTAATTTTGACCAAAATAATGAATTAATACTAAAACATGTATTTTCCAATATTAGCATCATATTTTTTTACAAATTAAGACTTCAGCGTTGTAAATATGCTTGGCACTATGATCTTTTTCTTGTTGAATGGAAGAATAAATTATTATGTAGGTATATAATAATATTCATGAGTACACTTAACTGCCATGGGTATATAAAACTCTAGCCGATACATCGACAGCAGGCGCTCCACTCCGCATAATTACTTTGACTACTTCGCATATTTAAAATTTGATCACCATTTTAATAAATAAAAGCACCGCTATACGAAACAATTATTATATATATGTACCTACGTACGAAGCTGCTCTGTATTGCTTTTTGAAAAGAGTTTAAAAATGAAAAGGTTCACATATGAAGCGATTTTCTAATGCTTTAAGCTATAGGCCTCGGATTCCGCGGTATTCGAAAAGTGACAACTACACTTTTACAAAAAAAAAGGCGGGAACTATCCAACATTCGTATTCGTACAATAAGCAAGAGAATTGAAAGCCTACTTCTATTCTTACTTTCTAGTCCTACTTTAAATGGAACCTTTATATAAAAAAAAGTCTGAAATTAAATTCTTTGAAATTTAAAAAAAAACGTAAAACTGTCATTTCATGGATGAAAGTATTTTTTATATCAAATATCTTATTTGCTGTATTTTTATACCACCCTCTACATTTGTGTTTACCTCGTCTTTTTAATTTTCTAATGCGAACGCCGCATGACGTATGCCTTTAATAATATATTGAGTATCCGCCCCACCTCCATCCGGGTACAATTAACGATTTTTCAAGTTTTAATTTCATTGCTTTTGCAAGCCGATACAATTTTCTCTCTCGTTGATTTACTCCGACTTTGTGACTTTAAATAACACCTCGCTTGACTATTTAGTAGGGAACAACTTTTAACCAAAAAATAAAGGTGACGACCTCCGTGGCGCAGCGGTCAACACGCCTGCCAGCGACGTGGAGGCCTCGGGTTCGATCCCCGGCCAGGTCATTATGGAAAACGGTCTTTTCTGATTGGCCTGGGTCTTGGATGTGTATCTATTATAAATATAGTATCGTTGAGTTAGTATCCCATAACACAAGTTTCGAGCTTACTTTGGGGCTAGCTCAATGTGTGTGATTTGTCTGTATGTATTTATTTATTATTTTTTTTTTAAATTTCATCTATCGCTTCTACTGGTTAATGGTTCGCGCATACGAAGAACAGGTTCCTCCTGAACATCTGTCCCAACGCAGACGTTTTAAAAAATAACGTATGAAAATATTTTGTATGCCGCACGTGAACATAGTAAAAGTCCGCGTGGATATTTTCTGTTTGTAACGGACGAAAAGTCCTGGCCTATTCGTTCTCGTGTGAGCGGGACATTATTGTTAAGCAGTTGAAAATCGCGAGATCGTTAAAATCTGAGATCGCCGATATAAATTAATATATGTATAAATAAAAATAGCTTTAAATATATTAAAAATATTGGATGTTGCCAAAGTAAAGGCGTTATTTAAATTCTTAAAAGCGAGAATAGTAGTAGCTAGGAAGTTTATAATAAGTTTTGTAAGTTGATATCTGGTATTATTAATCCGTAAGGTGTAAGTTAAATCAGCCGAGAATTTAGTATTATACATACATTTTGATAAGAAACCATACATGAACATTTTATATGATTATTTCAAACTTATTAATATTTATAAAGTAAGAGCACGAGAATGAAATGCAAAGATCAGGTTTCAACCAAAACTCACTGTACCAAATAAAACAAACAGTCGCATTATAGTGAACATATTCGTGTCAGTTCTATGAACTATGAAGAAAGATGAAACAATATATGAGAGAAAATGTCAATTTACCAAAACCATATTAGTGTAGTGCGTAGTTGGGTGTTGGCAGGCGCGGTCCGAAGGGGGGGGGGGGTCACAGGAGACATGACCCCCAAAGTCAAAGGAAAAAGGTTGGGGGCAAAGTAAAAATGCAGATAAAACGTGTCAAAATCTCCAATTTTCAATATTAACGGAAACATTCTAAATGGTTTTTTAGGAAAAAGCACAAAATATCTGTAGCCCCCAAAACTTGTGACCCTCCCCAAAATTTGAAGCTGCGACCGCGCCTGGGTGTTGGAGAATATAACAATTTGTATAACATTGATATTGCCCTTCTCAAGGACGTTAAACGAGAACAAAACAGAACATTTCGAGTTCCTTGATGATTTGCTAATTCATTACGACAGTGAAATGTTGCTTTCTGTGTTTTAGGCAGGCTACTATAGAGTTAATTTGTGTTTTATGCAGGCTAACATATGTATAGTTGTAGTAAGTAGTAACAGCCTATGAATCAACTGCTGGACAAAGGCCTCTATTCCTATTAAGGAAAGGCTAATAAAGTCCCGCATAATTGATATTTCGATTAACTCTAACATTTTTTGTTAAACTTCTAACAAAAAAGTAATTTGCCTTTCTAATTAACCCATTATGACCTGAATTATTTTAGTATTCCAGATTTTTTTTAATTTTTAGATATATAGTTGTGGTAGGTCTAACTAATCATTTTTGACAGTTAAAAATTTTCTCCAACTCCTACTTCCGGAAAGACCAGTAGGTGTAAACGGAAAAACCATATGTAGTGTCAATCATCTTGTAAATTAATAAAATAACCGACTTATTATTGGCGCTATTGTACTTATAGGAATCAGATATGTATGTGTTTAGGTAACACTATTGTGTTACTAAAAAATAAAACAAGTAAAAAAGATAATTTTTCAAAAAAACGGAACATGTTGAAAAAATTAATGTACATATAGAGTTGTAAGTAGCAGGCTGCACACAACTTCAAGTCAAATTTTATGTATTTTAGTGTAGTTTACTCCTACAGGTGTCTAAAGTACATCTACTGCGGTTTTCACCAGGAATCAATTATTAAATGATTACGTCTATCAGCGCATATAAGTCTATACATAGTAATCGAGGCTCAAGATGGTTTTAATCTAGCACAGCTAATGTCATACGTAGTGTACAACCCCTAAAAGAGACTTTTCTGTTGTATAAATGAGAATGATATAAAAATTAGAGCAGAAAAATAAGAAGTAAACTTGAATGATTTGTAAATAAATGCTAATATAACGGCCCACGGATGCCGTACGGCGCCTGCCACTTTTCACGTTAAATACAATAATTACTCTAAGACAATTAGATAATATTATTGTTTTATTCCCAGGAACGTTATTTTAAAATAAATAAAAACAATGTAAATATCTCATAACACATAAAATAATGATACTATGAGCTCCTTTCTAAAAAGTGGCGTCCATATTTTGACTAAATATTTTCATCTTTGTTAGCAGGCGTCCGTGTCGATCGTAATGTACTTATTACTGATTGGTATAAAGTACTAAAATGGATAGCTTTGTATCTCTCGTGCAGCGTATATAATACAAATTTTGATTTCCTTTATTATGGCAAGTGTAGGTCGCGAACATTGAAATGCACAAAATCGGGTGCCATACGGCACTGCTAGGTCATAATGGGTTAAAAAAATACCCGTTTCAATAATGTAAAATTTTATTCATCTTTGTTAGTTCTGGCTGAGCTCTGTTTGAAATTATTTGTAAGTGTTGCATTTTATCAATATTTTCAGAAATATCCAACAACAACTTTCAAGTGAATTTTGTGAAAAGAAATAAACCTAATAATATACCTACTTGTTTTCCAAAATTGGACAGGGACATACTTAACCTGCTTTATTATGATTTTTATGCTATATAAAATTGATCAATTATTAATTTCAATTTTAATTTTTTAAATAAACAAAGTTCAAGTTTTCAAAAGGAAATATCGAAATTAGACTTAATACATTTTTCAATTAACAACAAGGCAACATGCACTAAGAAATTAATTTAATAAAGAAGATAGGGACTTAGGATTATACTTTAAATTGAGGTAAGAAGCTTTGAAGTCAGCTCGGCGGAATTAAATTTTCAAGTAGAAATAAACGATTTTTAACTTAACATGATAAAGAGCAGTTAATTCATCCTTTACAACAAAGGCTCCTTAATAGGATTACTATTCTTGTTAAAGGTCGACGCCGAGGTAGCAAAGGTTTCTCAGGTCTAGATAATGTTTAGTAACAAACAAAGTAGCACAACTTATCTTACAACAATTTTATATTATTATCGTTTTTACTTACATTCGCATTTCAAATTCATTTAATGATTTTAAATCATTGTTTAAAATTATAGATCCTACGTAAAAAAGATTTTCAATTTTTTTTTTATTGATATTGTAGGAATTGAATGAAAATTGAGTGAATATCTTTGAATATTATATACACAATTGTATATTATAAAATCCGCGCATCTGAAACAAAACATAATTAATAATTTCCTAATAGGTGAGTGCATATAAGCTTACAGAGGATTATCATCCTTATCGATTGTATGTATTCACTAGGAAAAACAGTTTTCATTGTGTTTTTGTTCTATTAAAAAAAAGTTTATAAACTTATCTCGCAAAACTATGCCCAGAGGAATTTATATGCGATTTCGACTGGGCGATCTCGACTTCGGAGTCCTTAGGGAACCTAATGCTAATCTCCCTGAGGCTTTTTCTTGTCATGTTCTTTAACTTGTATTTATAAATCAACGTCCGTACTCTCTGAACTCTTAAAATTTGTTTCTTATCGTATCATCGCGATTTCCGTACCTGTATTATAAAGATAAGAATAACTGATACTTTTAATTATTAACTAATAGGTAGGTAACTACTTTAATAAAAACTAAAACTCCAACAAAAACATTTTTTTAGTGGAAATTGACAACAATTTACTGTATTTTTTTTCATTAAATCTAAAATTATTAATAATTAATTATTTTAACAACAACAATTAACTAATTATAAGATGGCAAACAAATAGTAAGTATAAGTATAGTAATAGTTTAAATACAATAAATCAATTAATATACGTATATCCAATATGCAATATCGTATAAGCTGTGCTTATAGACGTTGCTTGCTTAAGCCGATTGAACATGTGTGAATACGATTCAGTTGTCAATACCAAAGATCGGAAACACCTGATTATTTGAACAGCACACATCCTCTCTATTACTATAATAGGGATTTCATCTATGTATAGATAGATATATCTAATGTTTTGTCTCTAGCATTACAATAACATGGGCTCAAATACAGTTTTAATCTGCAATTATGTTAATAGCAATATATTATTGCTATTACATAACAATATATCAGTGCTTATTAGCTCTACGTATATTATATGTATAATCCGTCCGTATTATTTGATAATATACCTATTATCACATTCGCACATAGACTTTGTTGAGTAGTCATTCGAAATTGTCAGAAATCTCTGACATTTACGGTACATTACGATGACGTTAATTTGTATTCAACTTTCGCTGAACAAGTGGGAGAGTTTCAACAAACAGTTGACTACAGACTCTTCTTCTATTTTTGGCACATCAAGCATATAATAAACATTTAATAGAACCTTCAACTCTAATTTAATTGTGTAGAATATTTATTTAGTCCCAATTAGTATTAGTCTTATTAAAGTGACTCGTACTGGTATGAGTTTTAATATATTTAACTTTGAAAATTACCAAACTAAACAGCCGTATGTTATACCTGAGCACACAGCCCTTAAAACTGCAAGTCAAATATTTCAACATTTCGAGGCACACGCAATATTTGAAAGGAGAGTTCAAAACAAGAAACACGGTTCCTGACAAACATGAAAACCGTATCGGACAAACTGCCTTTATTTCGTTTGCTTTAAAATACGATGCTATTTAATGAGGTTTTCTGTTTTGAAAAAATATTGTTTGTAAATATGCAGTTAAATACTAATATAAAATTAAAATATACATTGAATGGAAGAATGTAACACTCATTATTTATTATTTATATAACATTTTTATTTTTTATTTAAGTACAACTCGAAATAACTCAAAATCTAAGTTATTAGAAGGCCGATATCTGTCAAATCGAGTTATATGTTTTCAGACCGCTGATCAGTAGAGATGTTTTATAGTTAGTATACGGATGTTACCCAGCTAGTATTGTATTGATTTCGTCTCATTAATCGCAGATTACAATGGCATTACATACTGAACATATCGCACAATACATTACTGATTTTAAACATTCGCTGTAAGTAAGACAAATGGGAGTAATCGTCACAGCTCCTGGTGTGTCATTAGCAAAATCACTATAATCCATGCGAACAAAGGCTCCAAATCATCAAGCCGATTCAAAGGCTGACGTTATCGGCTTTACATTGAAAAGGCAAAGTGAGACACGGTAGCGGAAACAAGATACTGCGTAGAGCAGGACATTGAGTAATTATGAGTTCAATAACAAAACTAAATAATCATTTTCAGACCAACTTTGATGGATGAAACCAGAAACCTTGCGAAATCGCTACGGATTTTTTTTAGCTAATAAAACAATAACATTAAATATAATATTGAATGGTACAAACTAAAAAAATATTAGTCATATACTTTTTATACATGTTACGCTCAAAGATAGAAATCGCTCAATGACCGAAAAAATAGCTCACAATGTGTTGTGGACACAGTGAAATGTCCACGACGCGAAATTAGCGTCGTGGGTCATTTTGAAACGACCATGATGCGTTGTGAAAATCTCAGAATTCCAAATAGCGAATTTCATGTCGTCACTGACATGATATTTAACCATATCACGACAGATAGGTTGTAACTTGTCAATACAATGTTATTGTTATCCCTCCTAATATACCCACCTAAATAAATTTAATTTTCACTGCGTCCATTTATATTTCACTGTGTCTACAACGCATTGTGAGCTATTTTTTCGGTTATTGAGCGATTTCAATCATTGAGCGTAACATACATATTATTACAATTGTGCATTTGTCTGGTATTATGCCTACTATCACCGTGACCCACTATATTGAATAGTTCGATGAAAAAGTAGGTAGTTTTGATAAAAAAATATGATGAAAGTAGACCTCACGTCCTTGTTATATAACATAGAAATGACAAAGATTTTGTGAAAAAGGTGTGAAGACAAGTAGGCGGGTGTGCGCCCGCCATACGTAACGAGGGAACTAAATGATGCGCTGTCTACCCCTTTATGCCTACACACATCACAATTACACGTTATTGCTAGAAATCAAATATAAACATGATTTTATTTCTTTTTTTCTCTCCTTGAGATTATTTTACTACTCTTCCTTTGGGTTTTAAAATCATATGCCTATATGTACAAATTGCTTGGCGGATCGATGCAAAGTTTTAAGAACGTGATGGAAGAGGTCATTTGAAGTTTATTTAACGTCATTTATCTACCAAGTACCAAGTGTCATCATTTAAGTACTAAGTTGTACAGTTTTCGGGAAAATCGCGAAAACTTCCCTTTTCTGTCTTTAAAAGCTATATGATAATAATACAATAATGAATGTCGTTTTCTTTTTTCTTTTTTTTTTTTATAATTACTTACTCTGATAAGTAAGTGCTCCGTTCAACCTAGTATAGTTGTACGGAAAAATTACTAATCAGATTACCAACCATCAAGCATCGATATCAGTTGTCAAGCTGTCAAACTAACATCATAAACAGGAAAATAAAAGCCATGACTTATGAGGTTTCATTTTCTAATATCGGTTATCACTTGTTTTAGTTAAAATAGTGGGAAAATTGTGACAGGCAAACCTGCTGGAATGTGTTCCTATGTAAGTACATAACTGTTCATTAAAATTGTAGTTTTCCTCATTCGTGGTGGCAGTGACGTATAATTAAAGTTACACGCGAGTGTGTTTTAATATGAATAACTCATTTATTATTTAACAAATTAAACGCTATCTGTACTACATTTTAAAAGAAATCAATTTGTGTGTTTATTATTTGTAAGGAATAAAGTCAATCACTTCCGTATTGTATAATATTTATATGTATATGAATGTATGAGAGGTAGTATTTGTATGTGTTTAATTATATAATTAGGGCCAATAACTAAATCTTTGTTAGTCGTTAAACACAAAATGCTTCTACACAATATCAATACCAAAAAATATACGTTAAATATACATAATAATTAATTCGTAAATCAACCTTTATGTGAATACGATAACTTGGTATAGCCCGATTCACGAAACATGAATGATCTATGCGCATTCTGTTCAAACTTTTAAAGTTGAATTTGCCTATAACACCTACGCATATACGTTTTAAAGCTATGATTATTTTAAGGCAAACATTAAATAATATGGAAAAGCTATACTAAAAGTAACATTTGCTCCGTACACTACTCCATTTGGCTCAATCTCAAATCACGACTAACAATCGCCTAGTTCAATATCTAGCGTTTTCACTATTTCAAATGTCTGATTTTCGAAATAAGTCTGTGACATTTCTGTAATGGACGTCCCTAATGGAATCGAAAACTTAACCGTTAGGAGAATGTCTATAAATAGAAAATTGAATTTCAAAAACTAACTTTCTTAAGTAAGAATAGATGTTTTTGTGTCGAACAATACGAGTTTCTTCATTAAATTGTATAATATTACCCAAGTATACTGACAAATAAATTACAAAAAAAAAACTAAAATAAATAAGGAAAATACAAGGAAAAAAAATAAACAACAATTTTTAAATTAAATATTTAATTGTACATTTTGATGACTATTTGACCTGCTCAGTAAATAACGTAAACAACGTTTGCTATATAAATGAGTAATAATACTCATGTATTACTCATATATTATTATGTAATAATCACGGGAGATTACGAACTAAAAATGTTGAAAAAAATAATTACAGATTACTCTAATAAATTAGAGCAGCATTAATTTCATAAAGAGGTTCTTTACTACGTTCTTGTCTCGGTAAAGCCGAGATTACTTAGCAAAACAGCAAAACATTGTGGTATATTTCAGATAATTTCATCTCTACTTATCTTCACTTATTTTACTATATACTTCATGATGTGCAAAAAATACGTAAAACATTTTATTTAAATAGAGCGGTTCGTAAATGATTTTATCGCTATTTTTTATAAAAGTAATGAATAATAATTATTATCCGAACTTCGACAGAGGTGAGGTATATAACAAGTTAAAGACGGTTAAAGTCATATTATTATTAAATCACATCTAACTATAATTATACAGAGCATTTCGGTAAAGTCATTAAAATAATGATTGATTACGTTGAACTAAATCTACCATTAACAGTTTGCTCGAAACTATGAGACGAGCGGTTCAATTGTAAACCTGTTTGCACACTGAAAACTAAACATGCCAAAGCTAAAGCCCGCTGAAGCAAACTAAAGTAATCTAAAAATAGGTCCCGTGTACATCAACTTTTTTGTGAAGTTCCATTTTACTGACTAATTTAATAAGAAATAAATTATATAAAAGAGAGCCGGCAAAACTGAATGTACCTATTCTTATCCTGGGATTAATAAATAATTTATCTACTAAATCCTTATAAACCTGCTTTCTAAACAGCTGACGTTTAGAATTAGCACTTTTAAATACATTTTCAAACTTGCCGAAATGATACAATCTCATTTTTAAATATTACTACTATGATTTCGCTAAATTAATATTGTGTTGGCGGTTGAAAGGTGGTCTGGTGAAAATGGAATATCTATTATTTATTACAGTTGTACAGTATTAAAGTTTACTGCGATATAATTTTTGTATATAAATAATAATAAATGATTGTATGTGTTATTTATGTAATTTGTGCGTCTTATTACTTTTTACTATTTTTCAATAAATAGACAAATGAGTATGCTGACACCTATATTAAAAAAGAACTTTGAAGCGTAAATTAGCCCACCTTTATTTTTAAGGCCGACTTACTTATGTAAGCCTAGTTTTGTCCAGAAATCATGAAATCATGTTATTTATGCACCATGACTATTTAATTTCTTTAAATATTTTTACTACGTTACCACATAAATAACCTACCACGAAAAATTGAAATTGTAAAGGTGACTCATTTAAAAAAGTAGTTAGACTACTTTTTTGATAAAATACACGTCTGCCACAGAATTACTTTCCACTGTCACCATGTCATCATCTAAATATCCTGATGACGTGGTATGGTACGTATATATCAAAATAGCAATTTTTAATTAATTTAATTCTTTTGTCACAACTAGGCTCTCATATAAATGATTTAAAACTCTCGATGCATATAAGAAAACCGAGATAACAAATGTTTCCTTGAGTTTCAATTACTGATTTATAACGTTTTAAAGTGATTCGTTTTTCTTTGTTATTCTCACTGTAAGTCTCATTGTATCTCCTTTTTGCTGTTTTAACAAGTAGATGTAGAATATACAACTTAACTTTACACAAAAAAGTTTTAACGTGATACTACACAGCATAGACGAGAAGTTTTAATATTTTTAAATATTTTATAACGTCATATCTTCTCGACAACAAATTATGGGGATTGCAATACTACGGCGCAACTTGGGTTGCGAGTTTAACCTTCATTATAGTATTTCTATATCTTACTTTCAATTCTAAGTGCCTAAATAGTTTCCTATAAATTCCCTTTTGCTACTGGGTATTTGTTTTTCATTATACCCAACGTCTTGACTGAGACGTTAAGTACTACATACATAATTAATATAGTACATACATGATAATTAAATATACATTTTAATTATTTTGTCACAACTAAGCTCTTATATAAATAAGCTAAACTCTTGATGCATATAAAAAACAAGAACACATATTTTTGCTTGAGTATCAATTAGGTACTAGTTTATAACATTTTTAACCCCCGACCAAAAAAGAGGGGTGTTATAAGTTTGACCGCTATGTTTGTCTGTGTGTCTGTGTGTCTG
>DVXP01000185.1:0-25306 GCA_018235645.1 Junonia grisea | reverse complement strand
AAAGCTAAGCTAACTTGTGTAAGTTTTTTGTTGCAAAAACGATGACGAACTCTTACAGGAATTTTCAATTTTTTAAAAACTTAACTCACACTGCAACCATTTGGACAAACATATCTACTTCTATTCAAAGTCCGATAGCTGAGCGAGGAGTAGTCGCATCAAAATCTTCAGGAAAACAAATTGAGGCTTGATACGACAATTTTTAACAAAAATATACCTCTCTGAAAAACACTCAAAATTTAGAATTTTTTATACCTTAATTTTTCCCCCCCCCCCCCCCTCCTTTATGATCTGACAACCCCCTATTTTGGCGGTTAAAATAAATTATAACTTGTGACTTGACCATGACTGCATGACCCCCCCCTGGCGCCAGACCTGGATCCGCCCTTGCTTTGTAGGAGAGGTCTTTCTTTTCAGAGGGATAAATTAAAAAAATAATGATTTTTTTTAAGCGTGAACGTACTGATTAAAGTATTTTTGTGAAGTTCATAGTGAACAGGGCATGAGTAAACCAGAATAACTGTTTTCTGAGGAAATTCTAAATATAATACATAGTACTGTCTCCCAGAAAACGATTTTTAAGATTTTATAAAAACTTTTGATTTTTGAAAATTTAAATTAAAAAAAAAGTGAAAAAACATACTACTCTTTTTTTATTTGATAAGAACTTTTTATGAGCGAAAACTTTTCAAACAAACTATTCTGAGATTATCTTTTACCGAATAATAATAATTATAAAGATCACAATGTTTTGGAAGAAGAAGCAAGGTAGAAACACGTTTAAGCAAAATTGCGGGTGACTAGTATTTACTTAGTATAAAATCACAGCTTCCTTTGTTCATTAGCGTTGGATGTTTATGATGCGTGAGTCGGGTCCTCGTATCGATTTTATTATGTTTGACGTGGATGCATCAGGTAGGCGGGCGGTCGAGGCTGGCGGAGGCTGGCAACAGGTACAGACTCCCCCCTCACACCAAGATAGGGAGATGCAACGAGGAGAAACAGGATGTTAAAATCAATACCTGCATTCGTTATAGGCTCTCGAAGTTTCTATGCAATTGCACATAAGTTCATCTCTCTCTGGCCGGCCAGGGGGATGCGCGATATGACCCGCGCAAATTAAATATAACCAATCAACTGTAATTCTCGTTACATCCAGATACCCTAGATAGCAGCTGTATTGATTTATTGCAGCCTCCGGGAGACAACATGTGAAAGGTCATAGGTACTTAGTCTAGAATTTTCCACACTCATGACAAAGGATCCTCATTGTAAATACGAAGTGACGTCTAAGTAACCCACGCATGCTTTTCGTGTCATGTAACACAACGCTATTTTGATATTTTCTTATGAAATAATAGATTAAAGTAAACGGGGTTTAAATAATACGATGCTGACGTCATATTGCTTTCTGATTTGTTTTATGTTGATATATTTTTATCTACGGTAGTACTTAATAGCCATAGATTGTACTTTTACTGTATTTTTAATGTTACATGGACCAAATCGTCGTATTATAATTATTTTTCATATTAATTGCAGTAAAAGCTCTTTAAGATGGCGTCACAAAAAACCGAGCGGAGCTCATTTTCCCAATGATTTTATTTTTAAATTGCTCCTTAATTTATTTTATTAAACATTTTTATAATTATTTGATATACCTAACCTGATCCTTAATCCTTAAGTAAGCCCTTTCTTACTAACCGTTGACTTTCAAACAAACAAATTAATCGAAATATATACTATAATTAGGTATAAAATTATTATAGGTATTTACAAATCTTTTAGCTCGGTAATGAAGTATCTATCTCAAATAACTATACATAATTTATGCACTGTATTTTTGGTACAATTGTCATCGGCATCAGCCAATTATAAAAAAACATACCGATCGAACATATCATATGGAGGTGATAAACACCTCCTTTTTGAAGTCGGTTAAAGACAGATCTGGTGTCAAGATACGTTATTGTTAATATTTTGCACGAGGCTGTTTTGAGTTCACGATGGTTATGTAGTAAATATATAACTACTTGTACCGATACGTTCAAATGTCGGAAGGCAGACGGTGTCAAAAGTCAATGTATGTTGTACACGTGGTTGCAGATCGCAATCCTTCCTTTTGTATTTTAAAGATGTATCGCGTTTAGTTTTGTTGTAACATCCGTTGAAACGTGGCGTTTTAATATGTAATCAGTTTTCGTATCTCGATGTAGGTATTTGCAATTTCATCAGATTTTTTTTCTACACGCTTGTATGCAAATATTATATACTCGTGCAAAGCCGCAGACAACTGATAACTTTGACAAGGAATAAAATAATACGCATTTAATATGTAACTTTTTTTATGAACAAAAGAAAATGATCAAAATATGAAGAAATGAAAAAAAAAACGAATAAAATAGTAGTTACGTATCTACCTGAATATGATTTATTACTCCAATGCCTAACACATAGCGTTAGCCAACATAAAACTGTCACATAAATTAAATCAAATTTAATAGTCACGAATAACACAGGTAGAAGACGGAAAATAGTAAAACATACATACGTTTATTTCGCTCAATATATTTACTTAATAGTTAGTGATAAAAAGAGAAACCTCTTTTTATATCTTCCTTTTAATAAAAATATTCCTTGTTTTAGTCCTTTTTCTGCGGCGAGGAACATTTACTAGCATTATTCGTACTTCAGTGTACTATAAATAAAAACGGTCATTTTTCTCACACTGATTCACATTTCACGCACAACATTTGGGTCGCTTGATCTTTTTCTTTCTAGGGTAGACTCGACGGCAGCTTCGGCATGGTACGCAGCACGGGATCTCATCTTCTTCGCACTGGATCTGCTTACAGGAATGGGCTGCTGGCATTGCCTTAGCCGGTGCCCGGGGTGTCACTAATTCTACCTAGAATTCGATTTTTAATAGAAGATTGTTTTCAAGTTCATACATATAAATGAAAAATATGTGATCAAAATTAAATGTGTTTTCATAAATAATTTTGTTTGGTGTTGGTTATTAAAATACTAAACCGATTTTGATAATATTTTAATGGAACTTATTTTTTTTTACATAGTAATTAGGTATATCAAACAAAAAAGAAATATTGAAATCGATTCATAAATGCCGAAGATATTGAAATGGACATTTGAATCTCCTTATAAAAGTTACTAAGATATCTATCAATTCATTTGTCTATCAGCCTGAAATAATATACATTAAATAGCGGAGACCATTTTCAACCTCATAAACGATTTACGTAAGCTATAAGAATTATCGGATACCTCAATATTGCCTGTACGGTTTGGCTCATCAGTCTGTTTTCCAATTTTAAGCAGGAACACATCTTTATCCGGGTGCAGTACTTTTTGTGCTTGGACACCTTTAGGGGCATCTTTGGGTGTCACGTTACAAACATTGCAGAGATTGTCGTGAGCCTCTTTCTTGCTGTAAATCAGCTCAGAATTTAGGGCAGTTCTGTTGGTGAGCGCTTCACAGATGTCATCAGGAATCTGAGGACAAGCGTTCCGATGAAGATTTATCAAAGAAGCTCGCTGAAAAACTACATAGATAAATAAGCACTTGACTGTATAAACAGGATAAAGAACAGGAAATAGAAACATTATTTAAAGGGGAAAGAAAGAAAGAAATATATGGACACTGGATACTGAATAGTTATTTCGATACAGTCGTATATTTTTAAATTGTTTTATATGGAATTTTAAATTTATGTCCATAAAATTGAATACACAGTACGCGAGTCTTTAGGAGAAGTTGGCAACCTACGTACAGAAGAATAATATCTAAAAACATGTAAAGATATATTCTTTTCATATTTTAAAATAAAAAAATATATTCTTATTAAAATGGACGCTAGATATGTATCTATGTATATCGACACATTCAAAAGTAATTTTAAATTGTCTTTTACATAAACGATCATATTTTTTTCAATTTTTCCAGTATTGATACTGCAGGGATTTCTACGCAAAGTATTAAATTTGATAGAATTATATTATGTGGCATGTGACAAAACCAATAATAAGCAAGTCTGACTCGTGTTTTATCAGTTTGAAAGATCGGAACCTGAAAATTAAGTCTATTGGCTGGTCCACCATCATATTCTCCTGGGAGCCCGCAAGTCTCCGAGCACATGGACGCATCGTCGTCACAGGTGCACTGGTTCTGCAACTTTAACTGCGAAGGCGTCAGCTTTGGCGGTTTCGTTGTACTCTTCGGAATCCTAATTTTGACCTATCAAAATAGACTAATTAGTTTAGATATATGTATAACATTTTCGCATATTACGTACAACATTTATTTTTGTTGGTTATGGAGTTTTTAAAGTAATTAAAGAGTTCTAAAGATAAAATATTAAAATACATATCGGATGTTACGTACTTCGTTTCCGTTAAATATAGCGCCAATTTCTTCATAAGGTTTCTTTGTGGTTGGCCCATTATTTTCGGTCTTACCCATAATTTTAATAAAATTATTACTAAATTAGCACTAAAATTTTTAGATGGACAAAACTGCAATGAAATCTGTCACATATTCATTTTCATAGACAATGTAAAGAAATTGAGAAGTGTAGAATTTTATAACTAATACTTTTAATCTGTTTATATATGAATTCATTTATTATATGTATCCTATTCAAGAGATTCATTTACGCATAAAATATAGGCATTGTGGATGTATGAAAAATAGCAGTCGTGCTTAGGGTAACTGCTAGTATAAAACAGAATGTTTATTGTGACTTATCAGTCATCACGGTATCTCAAAGCCCTTACCACCTATTCTTTATTTTACAGTACAGAGTAGAGTTCAACCTAAAACGAATTTTACATAACTAATCCCTTAAACCTCCTTAATAACTTACATGTTTTCTTACACTGCTTTATAATTCTAAATAGTGCAGTAGTTTTAATCCACTTTTATGTTAATTAAAATACCTATTATTCATAATTGTTTTAAAATATATTTAGTTCGTTTGGTTTAAAAATATAATAGTATACACTTAATTTATATACTATTAATATTTTTTCTATTTTCCATATTACATTTCCAGAGAACTTAACAAAAAAATTGATTTCATTTTACAGTATTTATTTAATATTTTACAGTAAAATAGTAGCTGAATATTATAATTATACCTGCTACAAAGATGTACGTACATAGGCTTTGTATAAAGTTTATTCAAAGTTTTGGAAAATAATGAACACATTATTATGCACAAGCAATTTTATAAAAGTTTTAAGGTAGGTACAATGTATTTCATTTTGATATAAAAAAACTTATTATTTTTGTAATAATTTAGGATAGAAAATAATTGTACATAAAGTTGGTAAATATATGTTATAATTTCTATTTATTTCCTTTTCTTTTTTTGTTTAACACAACAGCAAGGCACCGGCTCCGGGTCACACTGAGTTTCTCTAGTGTCGTACCGAAATGGACTCCTCTTGTCCGGGCCTTTGGGAGTCACTAGCTCCAATTCCATCTTGCTACGACGATCACCGTTAGGACCTACTTTTGCTACCTGGAAAATAAATAAATAATACATATTTATAAAATACAAACTTATATATTGCGTAAAAGCAATTCACCATGATTATATTGACTCATTACTATATCACTAGAACACACCGAGACTTATATAAGATGTATAATAACTTGGTAGGAAGAATTATTTTTCCGGGTAGAAATCCAATTAATACGTTTTTATACAACATGTACGGGAGATGCGCTGCATCAGCTATCCTGGTATGTAGAAATTAGTTTTTGCTAGCTGTCTGTCATGTTTTTGATACAATTTTGATCGATTTGAATGAACTTTTGGAAATGGAACAATTGGATTTGGAACAGGTATAGATTGGTCTTTAAAATGGATAAAAGGATATTTTTGTGCAAATATAAAACAAACTATTTAAAGTACCTAACTGTTCTTTGATTCTATAGAAATTCACTACTAGCAGTAAATTTCTTTGATTCTATAGAAATTGACTACTAGCAGTCAATTTCTTTGATTTTACGTATATTAATGTAATATATTTGAAGTTACCTTTAAAAGAAAAACATCTTTTCGTGGATGCAAGACAGTCTGAGCAGCACCAGGGGATGGAACGTTCTTCGGAACCAGGTTACATAACCTTGGGCATAGTCCAGACTTTGTCGATGGTTGCTTGGCTTTGGCTTGAACTTGTGTACCCCTAGCGCTCATTATTAATAATATACGAAAACTATACTGACGGAGCCAAAGCCTTTTCAGAAATTACTTTATTAAATTATAACATGAGACGAAAATTTTGCTGTAGCCGATCAAATGACAAACTGCATTGAAAGAATATTTAAAAGTGACAAATCAGTGTCAAAGAAGGTTTGCAGGTGTTCTTTTTTGTTGCTTTTTAACCCCACGATAAACGAAGGTGTTATAACACAGTTTGTCATGATATCTGTTTCTTTTTACCGAAATGGAATCTTAACGGAATCTTTAACGGATAAACCGATTCTCATTAACTTTAGAGTATTTTGGGTTATGTTTAAAGATAAAATTAATTCAGCCGGTTAATAATTGCTGCTTCATCTATGTTATAATTATAGGTAATGATTTATTAATAAATAATATCTTATCTTCAGACTTACAAAAAATAATAAGAACACACTGCTAGGCATATATTTTATTTTATTTCATTGTTAGTTTTTAATATTATAGTTAACCACAGCAGGATGAACAGCTTTTTACACTTGATTCAATACTCGACTTATTGAGTTTGCATGGTAGTACTGAACAGCAGTTCCGTGGTAAACAAAATGGAGGAACGCCACAGTGCAATGTACACGGCCCAGGTATACTGCGACATCGAACAACGGGGCATGCCTTTGAACGATTGTAGCAAGGAGAACGTTTCTTATGATGAGCTTTAATCCTAGGCTGACTTCGAGACTTCCTAGGCCGTTTGCGTCCAACCGGACAAGGCTTAAGACATGGCGAGCTTTTACAAGGTATGGCACATGGCGTCTTGCAACATTTAACGCATTGACCGCATGGAGTCGGGGGGCAACATGGAGGCTTTGGTGCAGGACAGGGCTTACACGGACGACAAGGACTCCCGCAACATGTTGCTTTACAACATTTTTTACAGGGAATCGATCGACATGGCTGTCCACATGGCCGTTTTCTTGAACATTTAGGTTTACAGGGTGAAGGTCGGCATACTATTAATTTACATTTTGAATGGCGGCAAGATCGAGAAGGAACGTAAGATATTGGACATGGAGCATTACATGGCAATGGACGAGATGGTGGAGGAGTCCACTCTAGCATTAATTCATTTCTCGCTAATGGAGCTCCTGTAAGTTTTCGAATAACTATTTCAAAGACACCTCTCCTTGGATTATTAACTGTAGTCACCTTCACAGATCCCTGTTCTTCTCCAGAAGACGCTAATACACATTTAGGGCCCCGACAAGGTTCATTTCCATGTACGGGACATGTTTCTTTAGGCCCAATTTTTATATGCGAAACAGTAACCATCATGTCTCCCTTCGTAGTGCCCAATGCTGGACATGGTTTTTGTGATTTTTCGTCTTTTATAGTCACGGTCTTAGACGTGCCAGATGCGGTAGCCGCTCCTTTAGACGTTTTTGCTGGAAGATTCGGCTTTGGTTTTGAAACTGTAACAGTACTACTAGGTTTTTTAACGGTAGTAGTGGAACCTGATTGAATACTCGATTTTGAACTATTTTTTTTAACATCACTTTTTGTAGCAGTGACTGTGGTCTGACTTGACTTCTGTAGTTTTGTATGAGATGTTTTAGATCCCATCCCCTTTTTCCCATCAGTATTTTCTTTTTTCTTCCCAAAAAAATAAACTTCTGGATTGAGTAAATTCTCAGATACCCCGTGAAAAGGAAAAGTTGACACTGAACATGTTGAGCAATAATCTGAATAAGTATCTATTTGGCGTATTGATCGTTGTCTCCATTCATTACACACTTGAAAAGATTTATTTATCGAAGCAGTAGCTTGTGTTCCAGAAGTTCGACGCCGGGAAAAGTTATTAGAAAGGGTCATGTATACCGGCGTATTTTTTATTCCAAATAAACCAGTTTCCGTAAGATTTTGACTTAAACTCATTACAGAGTCATATAATTCCCATGCGCGTTTTGTGTTATTAAAAAATAAATCAGTATTCTTTTGAGACAGTTGAGTTTTCATTGGAGCGAAGCTGTAAGCTTGAATATCTTGAAGAAGCTGTTTTACTTTCCTTGATGATAAATCTTTGTAGTCCGAAGGTTGATGTAGCGTCAAGCTTTGCACGTTACCTACGATAGATGAATGAATAGTTTAAGTAAAATAAACAAGTCTTAAAATTACTACGGAAACAATTTATTAATGAAAGTTACTACATACAATAATTATTTAATAAATAAATTAGTAAGGAATGTATATGGAACAGTGTAGGTATTACTCAGGGGTTGGAGAGCAACAATAGGTATGTGGTGGAGTGCATTGCGCTGTTCGCGACTCTCTCGTTGGTATGATTCTTTCATGTGTAATTACTGGCGTAATAAATTGATATTCAAGCTTAGATTTCCTTCCAGGCATTTCAATTGTCTTGCCGATTCTCATTTTTATTACTTGCTTTGGAAAATCGTATACAACTCCCGGGTATTGTTCAGAAGATGTCGGTATGAGTTGACCTGGTTCGTCTCTAGCCAAGTCTCCAACACCGTCTGAGGTGAATTTAAAGTGGGCTCTTTGTTTGTGACCCAGCTCACAGGAATCCGTTGGCAGTTGGAATACAACTTTGTTTCCAGTCGGGCAGCAATCTGTACAATAAGGAATATGCATGCATTTTTAAATATGTTACAAAAATTAAATATTAATTGGCTTTAAAAGTAAGATATCGACCCATTTCAATTAAATATTTTATTGATGTTATTATTGTGCTGTTCATAAGTATGTACAAAATATTAATAAATAAAATATGGAATTTACTACATGTTTTAAATATTTTATTACGAATATTTTGAATTGACGCGAAGAAAAGTTGAGGGTTCTTTAATTTTGATACAGTAATATAAGTAGATAAGTATTCATATTTTGCGAGTAACTTTGCTAATGAATCAAGTAACTGTATTCGTTTGTATTTGCTTGTCATTGTTTTATATCCTGATGCAATGAAAGTGTCTTTATTTCTCAAGGACAGTAGATAACCCTTATCGGTTCAAACTTCTTACGAACGAAGATCTCCATGTCATAATGAATGAAACTTCGAATAAAATATTGAATGCTTAAAATTTAAAATTTGTTATTCTAATCTATAATGAGAAATAAGAGTTTTAAGAAAAGTTCATGCATGTCATGCATATTCCCTTTTGTAATACCTATTTCCTTTTGGTTTTAGTAGTACTAAAATATAATTAAGTGCATGTTGTAACTAAATTATCGCTTTTTCTTTCCCTTTTGTTTCTTTAGTCTTGGGACATAACATTCACAATCAAGGTCGGACTGTAAACATGTATTAATTTTCCTTATGGGGAGTTTTTTATCTGCTCCCTTCGGAGTGACAAGTTCCAACTCTAGCTTGCATTTCTTCTCGCTTAAAACTGCTGTTTTGGCTACTTTCAGTACAAAAACATCTCGATTGGCCAACTCTTGTTGTTTCGTATCGCCTCGGGCCATAGCCGTTTGTTGACCGTGCTTTGAAGCTTGAAGGCAACCTTCTGTTAGACAACTAAATTGAGTGCCAGCGGGTTGTGCGCCTTGACAACAAATAGCTTCACTGGGTAGTGCTAAACTTATTTGATTTTTTCCACATGGCGGTTCGCAAGGACCGCTATCTGTATTTTTCGTGTAAGGACACTGCATTGAGCAATGTGTTTGACTTATTTTTTTTATAATAGCCGCACTAGCAGGAACCTTTATTTTAAGTTCGTTGCCTCCAAGGTTTGTTCCTATTTCTTCGAATTGTTTACTGCGACCTGGTTACGAAAAGATTTTCATGCCTGAATGTCCTATTAACAGTATTTTAAGGCTAAGTTAATTATTCTCACCTTTAGGTACATGTAAACAGTATTGATCCGTGTTTCTGCAAGCCATTTGTTGTTTAGGTTGCGGTTTAGGTCCAGAACAGTAACAAGGGTCATCGGGATCCATGCAAGGCATGCTATCATAAGGGTCTTTAGCTGAAACGTAATCTTTATTATTGACAAAGAAAGCGTTTAAAATTAATATAAAAAAAATAATAATTTCATGTAAAGAGCTATTATTAAAAAAAATTCGAAATTACCTGGTGGACAAACAGCATTGCCGCCACTAACATTACATGGTCCAGCGTTACCTCCCATTCCACTATGAAATCCTCGAGCTCCTTCGCAAGCACATGGATCTTGCATAGTTTGAAATTCTTTCTTAGGGTCACAAGATCTATCTACTATTGCGTTACTTTTCCCAGCTCCAAGGTTTGGCGGGCCACCCGGTCCTTGAAATCTAGTAATAATTAATTTTCCAAAACAGGATATACGTAAAAACATGACGATTTCTCCTGTCTCGGTGCCGTCGGGTCCGACAATATGAAACGAATCCTTCAGAGCTTGGTAACTGACATTTGTTGGGTCTTCCAAAAACGTTTTGCGAGCTTCAACAAATTCCTTTGTCATATCAATCTTACATTCCCCCATTATTATTTTTGTTGGCAAACAGCCGCATGGAAGCGATTTATATACAGAAACATTTATAGGATATTTAGTCATAGCTGTAGCGATATCCTTTTCGTTCAAGGAAAACAGGCAGGATTTCCCATTGTTGAAGGATTTGACAAATGGCCCGGCGCTTTTGACTACACAAGATCCTGTTTCGTCATCACAAATTTCGAGAGGTTCAACTCCTGGACATTCAATATTAACACAGGTCCTAAAATCTTTATCCGAAAAACAGGGGCTTTTGACAAAAATGATTTTATCAATGAGAACCTCCAGGAGGAAAAGTCCATCGTTCTGCTTTGTCATTGTTGAATATATCGGGGATGGGATCTAAAACTAAAGATTTTTTTTTAATAAACTATAATAGACATACCAAAAATTTTGAAAGTGTTAAGTAAACAAAAGAACAGTACGTCACATCTATATTTTTAATTTTAACATCTCAGAATTATAACAATTTAATATTACTCTGTCCAAATTCTACATTGAGGTTCTATATTGTAAATATGTGGTTTGGCTTTGGCTTACATCATAATTAGTAAATTAATTATGTTGGGTTAAATTTGAACATTTTTTGGCAAAATCCTACCCTGTGAGTGGTACGAGGCCAACGAAAGGAAAGCAACGAGGTATTGACGGGTAAGGAAGGTTCGTAATATAATAAAGTAACCTATTATTTAGCATAATATTGCAATATACAATAAACATTTTATAAATATAATTGATTTTCATTACAGACAACGTAAACACTAAAGTAAAAATTATGACTATTATGTTACAGTTACGCCTGGAATATCGTTATTATACTTACGTAACAGCGTAAGGAAAATATTGATCTTATATTGAATTAATAATTTTTATGAGAAATAAAAACCAAAAAAACATTGCTTTAGGAACACAAATTTATTATGATCATTTAGAAAATTTTCGTAAAATACAATTATGTTTCACTGCAGGGTAATTTTGATTGTACCAGTTGCAAGCTTCGTTCTTAAACGGCCGGCCAACCCTGTAAAAACGTTAAAAGTTAGAAAAAAATTAGAAATTATGATGGAATATACAAAAATGGAATTATTTTAAACACACGCTACATGAGCTATTTGCTCCGGCTTCGCATGAGCGAATACACCTAAAGGCTATAATAAAGTGTACATGTACTTAAAATACTTATACCATATATTAATCGGCAATAATGAATGGTCTGATGGTAAAAACCTTCTCTCTAATAGGAGAAGAAGCCTATGCCCAGCAGTGAGATAATAATTATGTACAGCCTACTTTACTTACTTTCCTACTTTACTAATGGTGAAAGAATTTTTTTAAATCAGTCCTTTCGTTTTTGAGTTTACATATCATTACATACACCATAGATAAATGTCTTTCTGCCTCATTATTTACAATATAATAATTGTATAGAATTATAAATGATCGTACTCCTTCATTCTGTCACGGATTTGTGCAGGAGTTAAATTAGTAGTTAGATCTGGATAATATCTCCATCGTTTCTGCGTCCCATCTGAGGTAAATTCAGAATGTGACGCTGTTTTTGTTGTGGTACCATCACATTCTCGACAATATGCTGCCAACCGTTTCTGTAACGTAAAATTATCATTAAATTAACTGGTGCCCGCAACTTCGTCCACGCTAAAGGTAATGATTACGTGCGTTTTTATATTTCGTGCCGAACTAGGGTTGCCAGATGTCCGGGACAATCCCAGATTGTACGGAATTTCTCGTCCCGACCCGTGTCCAGTATTAAGCTTTGTTGTCCCGAAATCCGAAAATCCTGATATCCTTTTTTTAAGCTGGCACTTCTATGATAGGGTTTCGGCTATAATTCCGCTACTTTGTTGTTCTAGAATTCGGGATAGACACTTATGTCTATCTGGCAACCCTACGTGGAACCCTAATCCCGATTCTAAAATAAAAGCCTATGCTATGATATCATCAGCTATTTGCCAGTGAAAAACGCATCAAAATCGGTCTCTTTGTTCCGGAAACTAGCCGGAACAAACAGACGGAGACAGACAGATAAAATTTTTAAAAATTACATTTTTGGTATAAGTATCGTGTATATATTCGGGTGTATTTAATTAATAACAAGCTGTGATTTTAATATCATAAAAATACACTGTTAGCGTCATTAAACTTTCGTTGCGAATGTTTGTTAACTAACTTCTCCTTAACAACTGGACTAATTTGAAGGAAATTTTATGTGAACTTTTTTGGGGGGTCCCTAAGAGGATTGTAAATACAAACAGAGCCGGTAGGTGGTGCTGGTACGTTACAGGACAACGTCTGTTGGGCTCGCCAGTATATTAATCAAATCTTGCTTACTGTCGGAGCTTCGATTAATGTAGACTTAGTTTTAAATTTGGTTTCAAGTTATCAATGTAAATCTAGTCTTAACATATTTCATTGTTAAATAATAAATAAAACATAGTCTATCATTGACTGGAATAATGTAACTTTCATATGGTAAGTACCAATTTTTTTATATATTTCACTTACAAAATTTATTTTCTCTCTATTATATATTTTAGACTAAATACTAAACTACCAAAGACTAACTTATGAAATGATATTAAATTTCAAATAGGTTTTAATTCAAAGTAAGTTTGTAAGTGAAAATATAAATTCATTCAAGTCATACCGTACAGTGTTTTGGCAGAGATGGTCTGGTGGCATGGCAACAATCAATCAATGGCTATGATTAATACCTCTTACTATGCCAACGTCTGTGGGTGACCTATTTACTAGTCTAGACATATTATTTTTATCTTGTATGAATCATCATTTACTTAAGATATTATGTTGGCAAATAATTTCACTTTTCTTAAGGTTCAATCGATTTAATCACGACAGATTTGCCCTTAATTACATTATTGTAATATAAATAACAAATTGTGCCAGATTCTATCTACCAATTAAGATTTTCGACATTAAAAAATGTGTAACTGTGGGTCGCACATTTTTTAATGTCGAAAATCTTGATATGCTGATTTTTATATTCATTTTTTAAGTTTTAAGTTGGAAGTTTCTTTCAATATTTTTTCCGCAAATGCTTTGTTTGTACTGATCTTAACAAAATACATGTAAAAGGTTTTGTACCCCTTCGTTTTCTGATCCCCGCTGACAGGCTCGCCGAGTTCTATACACGACACAATCAAGGTCGTACTGATACGAACGAGGAAACACGTCTTGATGAGCTGTTGAATAATTAATTATAGGACTAATACTTGCAATGAGTATACCCTTTAGGATGAAATATATACTTTAGAGCATTGGCCTTCAAACCACTGTTTCGCTCGGTTTTAGACAAAAGTAACCTGATGTATCGCGCCTAATCGTACTGTCAAAAGTTCATAGCAATATTGTGTGAACAACAACAATGTTTCTAAACGTTTACAACATAAACTTTCTCATTTAAATAAATAATAGTAAATAATAGGCATGGTAGGATGAGTATCTGAAGGTACCAAACGAAAACTAGTCAAGTGTCATTGTGGCCAATGGCGCTGAATTTTTAGTATCCTCATAAATTTAAAGTGACCAAAACTTTTTAAAATTAAATTTATAGTGTTTAATAGACGTCATTGGAGTCATCATCATTTAGGTGTACCTTAATTTGACTATTTAAGGGTAACTTTGGATTACTTACGGGGTAACACTTTTTCCGTAGTCATACCATAATTATAATAAGCATCATGGAGATTGTAAGCATTGGCACCAGGCTTATCTACCCAGAACGCTTTGTCTTTCATCACCATGTTTTCAATCACTGCATCAGGCAGCTCATCTATGGTAGGCCTGTTATAGTATTTGAGATTATTTTAAATAATAGCAAACATTTGCTATTTGACGTGATTGCTATTGCGCATTGAGTTATAGACATATTATGCAAGAAACAAGGCGAAAAGGGTGTGGGAGATAAAGGGGGATATTTTTTAAAGTCATTACGGATATAATAGATCTAGATGCATGGATACAGGAATAGTATTATTTCAGTTTCAGATGCGGTACCTAATCGATATTTAGGTAATATATATACGAATAATATACCTATTTCTGGTTCTACCTATGTCTGGTACCTAGTTCTGGATATTTAATTTTAAAAAAATTTGAAGGAGATACATTAAATAGAGATATTTCGCCCTTTTTCGAAATAATTGGGAATTTTTATAAAGCATTCTGTTACAGTTACGATTAGATTTTTATTTCGGATATCCGATCGTTTTGTTTATGGAATTAACACCCCTCATATTTTGTAGGTATAGTTTTGTGTGTTCTCCTATTGTATGGACATATATATGAAACAAGCAAACATAACCTTGGCGGCATTTCCACCAGTTCTCTAGTCAATGGCTGCAGCATCAATCCAATTGTGCGTTGAGTCAATGCAGGGGTATGGTTTGGTGTCAAGCTCTCATCAACTAGTACGGTAGGTGATACATCATCAAGGGCATATCTAGAAGAAAATAATATATAGGAACACCGCGTACCACTTGTCATACGATGTCAGCAGATAGGACGTGAAAAAATAAGGCTAAGGATTTAAGATCCTTCCCCATTCCAATCCAAGTGTTATGGTCTATTAATAAATATGTATGGGCTTTTTAACGATCAACAAGATTCGACGTCCATCTACCACTCAACCAAAATCCTGGATCCTTAACGCTTGACAACACAATGCTACATGGTGTTTGGCAAGTCGATTTCATACATTTAATTCCATGTATCAAGACACACCAAAAATGTCTTTGGAATAAAGCTTACTATCCCATGATTTTTATTGATTTCCTTTTGCATTAGAGAAGTGCAATATGCGTTTTTTTAAATATATGTGTGTATATTCGCGGATAACTCCTAGATTCAATTAGTTAGTTATAAACTGTGCAATCACTTACTTGTCTGGATGATAACCAGTAAACTTAGACACATTACTCTGAGGATCGCTTGGGTGAGGCATTGTTAAAGAGAATTGATACTTTTATTACGATATTTCTACCTGAAAATGTTAGCAAATATATTGCTGCCGGTATTAAAAAACACAGTCGCTAGTTCAAACCCTGGCTAGCACTACTGAATTTTAAGAGCTTTTGTGTTTAAATTCATCTCGTGGTCGGCGTTTAAGGAAAATATCCCGAGGAAACTTGAATTAGCTTCTCAACCGTCTCCTCAATATAAACCTTTGCTTAGATGTGAGACATTACAGGTTTTTATGTTACTTCATATTTTATAATAATTAATTTGTCCAGTAAAAAGGCAAACGGGATCTTTCTGTCAGTTTATGGTAAATTTTTAACTTTTTTAAGGTCGCTGAATACTACGCCAAATAATAGTAATAAAATAGGCTCATTATAAATTAAAAAAGGTAATATATAGGTGTATTTAGTAATATCATACAACAATATTTTGTATATTGTTGTATGATATTAAATACAAAAATGTTAAGTATTTGTTGAATTTTTGTTTTTTGCAATTTTTAATATAGGTACCCTCGTATTTTAAAAGACTTGTTACAAAATTAGGTTTATAAAGTAACTGGTACTCTTTTAAAAAGTTACTGGAATTTTTTGTTGAATGTAGAGATATATAATTATGTTTTGAGTGCAATCATTTGACAATAAATATATAAAAAGAAAAAAAAACAAGCTAGTGATGCCACCTATAATACAATTTTGGTGTTATAATTATTTTATTTTAATATCGATACAGGACGATGTTGGGGTTGGCATAATATCAGTTTTAGAAAAAAAATAAATAATAAACATTTTTGGTTCATTACTAATACAAGATTTTCTAATAATTTAACTAATACATAAATTCTTATTTTTAAAATTTTGTTTATTGAATACATACTTATGTATGTACATATATGCATCAATGCACGATAGTAAAAAATGCTGTGGTATGGCCGCGGCCTATTGTTTTATGCAGGATCTTGACGTCAGAGCGTGACGTACATGCTTATGTGACATTGACGTAGGTTTTAATGAAAACTGAAAAAACTGGGCTCTGATTTATTTATAAGTTTATTTTACATCCAGGCACAGAACTTTGCCGTGATTTTAATATAATCTCATAATAAAGATAATATATTAAATTATTTTGACAGGGATTGTTTCTGGATTTAAGTGGCGGCTTATAAGTACAAGAGACCAGATTGTATGAAACATAAAATGGCGAAATATGCTAAAAATATTCAAATTTAATATAATTTTTACCGAAAAAATAGCAAAAATAGGTACAATTTTCTTGAGTGACGACGAAAAAAAAATAAAGGTGTCAACCAAAACACTCCGAAGCGCGAAGCAAAAACGTCGAAAATATGCGTTTAACCCTTGATTTTTAGGTGATATTATGCAATTAAAACCGATAAAAATGGCTATGCAATTTTCCCAAGAAATGGCCGAAATATGCATTATTCCCAAAAAGACGCAGATACATGCGAGTGCATCATGATATAAATGATGCCGTTTACATAAATAATATTTTATTTATAATCTATTATCATAACAATAACGAGATGAAACAAATATTTGTTCGTGTATATACAAATTATAGTCTTTTTGTTAAAAAAAAATACAATGTCGTGTACAAAAAATGACAATTGACAGTATCTATTTATTACAAAATTACATTTTTACATAAAGATATATTATATTTTTAATTAATATCTCATGGAAAGTAGAGTGTTTTAATTCAATTAAAATAGTTGGTAATTACTTTTTTACCTTTACAATTATATAATTATATAATTAACCTACAATACCTTAAAAGAACAAAGATTTTGTTGTATCGATTGGGCAGTAATTGAAAATCTGAATTACAAATATCTAATTATTAAATTGCTCGCATCGCACATCACTTTATTTTATCTATAGATGAGATTTTATCGGTTGTTTAGACTTGACATTTTAATTTGTTGTCTGTAACGCGCCTGCGCTAAAACTATGGAGGTTTACAATTATCTGTGTCAAATTCAGTCGGAGTCTAGATTCGTGAGTAAAAGGAAATCCATTCATTGGTGTGCGTTATCACACTGTACGTAAATAAATTTTATTCTCTGACTCATAAATTCGGGATAGGCTTGTAAAAAATAATAAAATGTCGAAAAATATTGTGTTCGAGGGGTGGTTAACGAAATCACCGCCTTCGAAACGCATTTGGAGAACGGTAAGTAATTTTAATACACTTCTTTTTATGTTTTAGTTTGTTGACAGATTGGAATTTAGTTGGTTGCGGTAATTTACATTTTAGGAAATTGCCTTAACTTATCATAAACATTGTGTTGTTTTATTATTGAATGTAAATAAGTGGTTTAAAACGTTATTTTTATGATCAGAAATGGCGGAGAAGGTGGTTTGCCTTGCGACAGTCGGGTGAGCTCCCAGGGCAATATTTCCTAGATTACTATGCCGACCGTAATTGTAGACGGCTCAAGGGTACGATCAACTTAGATTTCTGTGAACAGGTACTTATCAATAAACAGCTACTTAATACTTACTAACATTTATATCATTTATGTAGATCACAATTTCGTAAGAGTTGAAATTGTTAAGGATTTATTCATGATATGTTTATGTATTTATTGTATGCAATTGTTACCTTACAATGCCTTTTGTAGGTGGATGCAGGATTGCATATGGAGCGCACAAACCAAGGAGCCCCCGACCCGAAGCTGCGTGGCTCAGTATTCACAATACAGACTCAAACACGGACATACCATCTCGAGGCAGATTGTGAAGCAGAAATGGAAAAGTGGGTTGATGCGATATGTAGCGTCTGTGGCCTGCGGGCTACCGAGGAGATCGCTAGCTTCTCTGGTAAGTTAATATTACTACTATTGAATTATATTGAATATAATAAGTGTTTATTTTAGAGAATTTGTTTATAGTTATGTTGAATATTGATTTCAATTATGATTTTCTTGCGAATTTATTGAGTTTATTTTATTTTAATAAAAAATATTTTTTATCATTCAAACTATACTTCAAATTATATTATTAACCAAAATCAAATTAAAAAAAATTGAAAATAATAAGTTTTTGTGTGACGCGAAAGCATTCTTGATAAAATTTAATATTAAATTCAGCTATCTGAAAGTATGAAATGAGAATATATTAATAATATCAAGAACAGTTTTTAAAATAATATGCTCTGCCAGTGCGAAATGAAGCTAGCTAAATCATTTCCTCAATAATGTTTAATAAAAATTTCAATAATTTAAAATTATAAAATCGAAAAAAAAATCATTATAGGTATAAGGATTTTTTTTAGAATGTTGTTTCAAATTTAAATTTTGTCACATAAAAATGTTTTGTATTTAAATGGGTTCCTCCTGCAATTTGCAAAATACATATTTTATTTTATGCGAATTTTCCTTTCATAAATTTTACAATCCAACATAAAATTCTTCACACTTAACCTCAAAGCGCTGATAACTTCTTCCTTATATTTCTAATTTTGTATTGAAAGTGCTAAAAAATTTTGCTATTATAACAACTGTTTAATTCATTTACGTGTACTTTTTGCTTGCAAAATTGATTATATTTTGTTTTTGCAAGATAGGTTGAATTTTTCCATAAAGTTTGCAAAAAGTCATTATTATTCTAACACTACGCCTATGCGACGTATAAATGTATTGACTTTAAGCTTATGCGACTTTCTAATACAATGTTACCAGTGTAGTCAATATAATGACTACAACTATATAATAAAATAAAAAACCCAATGCGACTGTAGCAGCAGCGTCTTAAGACATATTTGTTATTAATTGCTTGTGAATGTGCTTCTTTTGTTTGGTTCATGTGACATGTGCGATAGTAATAATAATTTTAAAATTATATTCATTAATGTAATTTGAGAATTATCTCAAATAATTACATAATTCTGATGAAATAATTGCTTTAATAAACATGTTTCCTAATTTAATTCAAAAAGACGTTTTTTGTTTATTATATACGTCACAAACAATGTTAATTATATATTTATATTTAATAATGTAATCTTCAAGTACATATGTTTTACAAAATGCCAATTAACTACTAAAATAGCTTTTATATTTTTTTGCCAAATAAAAAATGATTATATATAGAATTTTAATATAGTAGAACGCCGTTTATCCAAATGAATTGGAACCTGGGTCGATTCGGATAATCAGATATATCGCACCCCTAGAAGAAGAGTCACCCAAGTAAAAAAATGTGTGTATGTAAAAATGCACTATAAAACTTCAGACATTACAGCAATTTTAGAAGTGGTAGATATTTTGAGTTAGTTGAATCTTCTTCCACGGGTGCGATATACTGGTAATGAAGAAAAACGAACTGTCACAAGTAGAATTAGCTTTTTTTTAGTTCGACAAACACAGTTCTACAAGAACACTGACTTGAACATCTCAATCAGATTAAGTTGCAGTCTCTACAGGCTTTAATAAAAATTCACAACAATAACAAAGGCATAGAGAAACAAAAAAAGAAGTATATTAATTACTCTTAGGACAGATTCGGATAATTGGCGATTCGGTTTATCGGCGTTCGGATAATCGGCGTACTGTATATGCTTAAATAGCTTTAAGAATCAATATTTCAAAGTACAAAATGAAAACCGTATCGTAATATTTTTAGGTATCTACCAAAACCATGCGGTCACAGTGGGCAATCACCTGAACGAAAGGAAACGGAAAGATTCAAATGTATCGAGTCCTAATGAGAACAGTTCAAATTCAGTGAATAACGTGAATTATACCACTGTTAACGATCATCACAATTCCTTGGGGTCCAATGATCGTAATATAGCGATTGGTAGTGATCAATACGATTGTGGGGAAAGCACTGGACCTTATATACCTATATCTGAATGCATCACAGGCGTTCGGGCACCGGTAAATATGTTATGTTATATTTTTCAATATGTATTTTGCATTTATTTATTCCTATTTTGATAGTTTTGTAAAATTCTCATCGGAGCTATATAAAGCAGAAGGAATACTGCTTCCAAATTTTAAGTTTGTTGTATTTTTATGTATTATTCATAAAATTAACAATTACTGTCAGTATTCTTCACGTGTATTTTGCATACTATCGTAATTATTTCCAATTTAACAAATCCGTAAAATCTTAGTGCAGCGACTGCACACCAGAAGAAATGTTTCTTTCAAATCTCAAGTACCGAGCCACTACAGTTCCAGCTATTTTGCAATGATTCACTAACTTAACATTGTTATCTCTTGTAATCTATTTTTATATACATTCATTATAAAGCCATAAGTCTTATTTTATCTAATTTAAGTTTTTTTTTTCATAGGATACTCAAAGAGCATTCACCTTTGATCCCAAGAATATCGTAACTAGCCAAACCAAAACGTTTGATAAATCAGATGTTGCCAGTTACAAATCTAATTCCTACCACGGTACACCACAAATACGCATAAACAATGTTGCCGTTGAGTTCTCTGAAAACGACTCCAACAGTGAAGACGAGTGCAGATCACTTAATGCTAGTCAATATAATATAGGTAAGGAACTGCCATATTCAAATTCAAATAGTTCTTTATTTAATTTGGCTTTGGGAGCACTTTTGAATCGTCAGTTTACATTTTTTTTAATCTACCGCCGGTTCGGAAGGTAGATCCTAGCCGAGAAGAACCGGCAAGAAACTCGACTGTTACTCTTTTCAAGTCCATTTTTTTACAAAGGTTTGTCAATTACAATTTGCTTTATATATCTTGCCAGAAAGACAACGAGCATTACGTCCACACGTTTACATCGTTCATATAATCTTTTACTGTGTACATACATAGTACAATATCTTTTCTTTTATTATAACATAATTATGATTTATTAACTAATAATATTAGGTCATCCCTATGTAATTCTTAATGTTTAAAAAGTATTTGGTCAATAATTTATTTACTATATAGTTTAAGTGTAACTATGAGAATTATGTTATCAATATGTTTCTTGCAATCTATATTTATGCCCCGAACAAATAAATTTAAAAAGTATGGTACCGATTTGGAAAATTCTCTCACTATTGTAATGTTACATTATCCCTTTCTTATAACATTTGTTTAGTTTATGCAAAGCCAACCAATAGTTGAAAATGATTTCTTTTTTGTTTAACCTAACAGATTGCATTTGTTCATATAATGATTATTGTTCCAGGGGAGGTGACTGTAGCGAAAAGTTTCACAAGGTTGAGCATAAATCCTCGCAATAATGCAGCCACTGACGATGGTATGTTATCAACTTATTACTTTGATATATGTGCAGTAATGATACAGTCACGTGTACATTATCAAATTGATATATCGCACTCTTAAGTAAAAGTGACCTATTCTAGCGGCAAGATACGATGGCCGTTTTGACAGTTTGACACATTAAAAAAGTTATGGGAAAAGTAAATTTATTATCGAAAACAAATAATCATTTTCAAGTTTAATAAAAATAAAATATGAATGTTTTCCTACTATATTTGATTGAACTGAATATTTGAATGAGAAATAAATTACAAAATATTTTTGCAGAAAAAAATAATACAAAAATAAACCAAAAACGCATTGTTGCGAGTTTTTCGGATATAGGTAGTAGTTGTGCTAGCCAGCGATACTATGTGACGATTATATTACATATATTTCATTAAAATTTTTGAATTTCACCAAACATGCTGAATTGCGGGGTAAAAAAGTACATCAATAATAATTATAATCTTATAAAATAAAATAAATACTTTCTCGGTGCCATTATATATTATAATGTTTAAAAATCAATGTAATAAATAAATTTTGTATCCTAACTTATACATTCAATAAATTGTATGACTAACTTCACGTCACTATTGACAATAAAGAACAGACATTTTCTCCTTCAAACTTAATATTAATTAATACGAAACTTCATAAGCGGGCAAACGTCAAAACGGCCACCATAGCGTGCCGCTACTATAACTCAAAATCTTCTACTTCTAAACTTGCTTTATATATGTAGTTATGGTTGGTGTGGTATTATTTCATTGTACCCTTAAAGTAAATCGACTTAATTCAATATTCCTCTTATTTCTATAATATTTTACATTTTTTTTTCAAAAAACCTTTTTTTAAAAATCTTTTCTAAAAATTATTTTTAAGACTAATTTGTTGTTTGTATTTATTGAATTAGTTTATTTTTTTCTAAAAATACGTTTAGACTACGACACTATATACTAAACATTTAGTGCATACGGTGGTTTCGCTTATTGGTATTTCTGCGTCGAACGCGTTTTCATTAGAGCCCTAACACGAATCTCGCGATGTGGATGTTATTGTGACAACGGCGCGTTGTGTGCTATTTTTCTGCTCACTGGGTCTTTTCAAACTTTGAGCGTAACGTATACATCAAGTTTCCCTGTTTGAACACGAATGTCTCTAATTGCAAAATTTATTGCGATACAGTCGAGTGTCGCATCAGTATCCCATCAAAATTGTACAAGCGTAAACAGTACAGACATGTCTGACATTTATGTCGCAATTTGTCGTATTCTAAGCATACTTTAATAGATACACTATGAATAGATTCTCTATTAAGGTATGTTTAGAGTTTAAACTATTGCAAGTATAGTAATAGTCGATAATTACGTATTATAATATAAATTTCGTCCAACAGGCCCACCCGTTCCGCCGCGACCACCTAAAACGTTTTCCCTGAACAAGGACTTGGTGCACAGAGAATCTTTCCACGGACCGAAAGTTCAAGAACCGGTCGAATTTCAGGAAAATACAGTGAGTATTGTTTAATTAAATATTAATATTAAAATAAATTTTAAGTGTCGTAAAGAGGATATAATATAAAATTATATAAAATAATAAATATAAAAATAAATAAAAGGATATAAAAGGATGCCTGTTTTTTGTAAATTTAAGTAAAATAATTTTTTTATTACTGTAGGATATTTACGTACTACTTGGCGACATGATTTTACTCCAATGTGTAAAGGTTGAAATTAGGAATATTATGTACCTACTAGGATTTATGCCCGGAATTGCTCACTTATTTCTTTCTAATATTAACATTATAAAGGGAAAACTTTGTATGTTTGTATATATTACGGCTAAATGGCTGAACCGATTTGGCTGAAAATTGAAATGGAGGTGGCTTCTACCTAGGATTTAAGACATAGGCTATATTTTATTACAAATATTAAACAGTAAAAATTGTAGTGACAAATTTTAATATGACGGTCAGATCCATATTTCTACAATCGTATTATTTAATACGGTATGTATTAAATATTGACAATAAAAAAGTTTTGATACCTAATAAAATAAAGCATGACTAAATGTCTAAGTCTATCAATTGCCGAACATCACTATTTTAGCTAGTCACCCTTTTTTGTATAAGTGAAACTTGCACATGTCATTTTACTGACTCGAATTATTAATCGTACCATATATTGTGGTTAATCTAATTTTATTCAAAAGTGCATCCAAATAACAAATTAATATAAAAGTTACCAATGGCTAAACGACCGATATCAAAAAACCATTACGAAAAACAAACACATGAGTAGTGTTTACATTTTCTATGATGCATATTATGGTCCCCGTACCCCATGATCAATTTGCCTCCATCATTTCATAGTAAGACGGTAATCATGGCATTATATGCACTCAGACCGAGGACAATACACGGTATTTGCAGCACTGTTCATTAAAAATTACTCGTTTTGCCATAACGAACGGTCATTACAGTGCATTAGGTGCATACGTCACTATATTGATTTATAGTATGATATTCGGTTACGTAAAGTGTTCTTTTTGAATATATAAAGAGGCTGAGCTAATTGTGTTTGGAGTTTTATTTGTTTTATCGATTGATCAATTTACTGCGGCTTTGTGGGCTGAATGTTGGTCGGGTCAACACTAGTGTACCTGCTTCGCAACTACCTCAATATTCTTTTAGGTTGGTTTTTACTTTGGCACTCAGATCAAAGACTTTCTTTAAAAATAATATTATTAATGTGAAAGTGAGTTTAATTTTTTTTATTTGTTCGTTTTTACGCCGTAATTTTGGAACTGATTGTCATGAAATTTTCTAGCCGTAAAGTTCGAAGCCTATATTAAATAATAATAGGATATTTTTATCCCACAAAATGAGTTGTTATCGGACAACAAATAGCTTTCATACCTACAGTAACAAACGACATCCTCGCGGTTGAAGCCACGTGAAAAAAAATAGTGGATAATAAGCGACTATTCACTATTTACAAATTATAAGCATAAGATATTTAGCATGTTGGGGTTTGTTGGAGTATGTATCAGAAAGGAGATGTTCCATTTTGGGCTCGGTCTTTGTACACTATATAGAAAAAAAATCAATAAAATAGCAGGTAATAAGAAAAATCTATTTCATTGCTTAATCTCAGGAAATACCATGCAAATAGAAAAAGAAAATATTTGTGAGAATTTAAAACTAACAACACTGCTTGAAATAACAACTGTCAAATCAAAATAAATCGGAAACACAGATCATTATATTTATAAAAAGTAATTTATTATTATATTCTATATTATTTCAAAAATGTTTTAAGATTTTCGTTCACATTTATTTTACA
>DVXP01000184.1:0-25373 GCA_018235645.1 Junonia grisea | reverse complement strand
TCATACATTTTCATACTTTTGATTTTACCGCTCGCCGCGCCGCGCTTAGCCGCCGCTCACCGCGGCAAGTTCGTGAATGGGCCGTTAACGGAAATAGTGGCATCGAGGAAATTCAACTGGTCAAATGTTTGTACTTACATAATAACTCTAACCTTAATCATCAAATTATTAGACCGTTAAAAATCTCAGCTCCATTTAACAGACGAATAACGAACAAACAAACAAAAACACTCTTCAGACTTGAGATGTCATAGTATTATTTTGTCTATTCGTGTTTAGTTTCAACAAAGGTTAACTAATCATTCCGACGTTTCGGGTACTTTACAGTGTTTGTGGTCATCGGTATTTTTATTTGAATGTGCAGTAATCATAAAACCTAACAAAATACAATATTCATACAAGTGTAAATTTGAAAAATTTAGAAAACCCCCGACATTCAATACGACATGAGGACCTGAAACTGTAGGGAAATATTTTTTTAATAAATTATATCTTATAATACAGACACTCATAAACACATACATACACACAAACACGCATACACATATAAAATTTTTCGAGTTAGTCTCAATAAGCCCTTTAATTTGATATCCATATGAAATGCATTAAAATAACTATTCCGCCATCTGGGATAGTCCGCTATCTTAGATTTAGAATGACGTCATATTACTTTTCGAGCTACTCTCAATAAGCCCTTTCATTTGATACCCATAAGAAATGTATTAAAAATAACTATTTCGCCAGTTTGGATGGTTCGTCATTTTAAATTTAGAGTGATGACTTTATAAGTTACTCTCAATAAGCCCTTTTATTTCATATCCCTACTATAGAAATGTAATAAAAATAACTATTCTGCTAGGTAGGATAGATGCCATATTGAATTTAGAATGACGGCACGCAATTTATCGTATATTGTCATCCAAACTAAATATGTAAGCAAAGTTTTAGTTCAAGATTTTATTAAGGGTTGAAGATATCTGTTTCAAAATTGAGTAGTAAAAAAATCGACCCCAAAAAGCTACATCCACATATTGTAAGGTAATCACAAAACAGCTGGACCCATTTTTTTATAACATGTCTAAGAACCTCCGCAAGAAAACCCTCTTCCAAATGAAAAGAAAAAAAAAACTGGATCCAAATCACTTTATTATTCATCACAGGTTCACTCGTTTAGGTGCTAGGGTACCACAGTTAGACACACCGACACACAGACACACAGACACACAGATATATAGACACAAAGACACACAGACACACAGACACACAGAAACACAGAAACACAGACATACAAATACACAGATACAGAGACACGCAGACACACAGACAAACATAGCGGTGAAACTTATAACACCCCTCTTTTTTGGTCGGGGGTTAATAAATGAAGTAAACTATCTAAAAGTAATAATAATATCTCAAATTCATATTTGTATACGTCTCATGATAGATTCTTACATCAGCGACTTTGGTCAACAGCGGCCAGTCACAGTAGCAGTCATTGTTTAGACGTGACTTTACACATCGATTTTATATCGCTATCGATATGGTGATTTAGTTGTGCTTAATTAAGCTAATCAGTTTTGCAGCGATTGAACGGTTAATTGATGAATCGCTTCAAATATGGAATATCGCATACTTTGGCTAATATGTAATTTTCTTCATTCTGTTAAAACTGATAGCGCTAAAATTATTATTTGTTGTCATTTTTAGGGTTCCGTAGTCGAAACTGAATTATTACAGTTTTGCCATGTCCGTTTATCTGTCTGTCTGTCCGCGGCTTTGCTCCGACCCTTAATGATCTGAGGTCCTTCATACTAGAAAGCTGTAATTCGGTGTGAGTATACATATGAATCAAACCGAGAGTCTTACGATAATTTCTTTCGGAGTGTCTTCCCTATGTGTAAAGTGAAACCAAAATTTTTTTTTATATTTTCTATATTGTGTGATATGGTTGGATAGGTCTTTTGATGTGCCAAAACCATTTTTCCGAACGAGGAACAGTTTTCGAAATATTAAGCTTTAAATTGTAAATTTTTTTAAGAGTCATGTGTTCCCACGCTCAACTCGCTAAACTGTTGCTTCTAAAAATGTGAATAAACTCATGATACGTACAACACGTATATTTGAAAGGAAAATTATCACGGCTACCAAGGGTTTTATAGTTGTAGGGATATAGCTGATCAAAGTACAAAAGAAATAAGAAATTGTTAGGACACTTGTTAAGAAATAAGTTAATTTTAATGAATTTCAGCATATTATGGTGAAAACTACGGACGCATCATGCGCATGGCTCGACACGCACTTTGCCAATTATTTAAAAATCGAGTGCAAGCCTACTAACTAACCAACACAATTATTATAAGACGAATACTGATTGATCGTTATAGTCTCCTGAAGAATTTAAAGCGCCATCGAGTTGCTTACAATCAAAGTCGTTGCAAGAATCCAGCATAATGTTCGATCCGCATAATGAGGACTTCAACTAGCGCATTTTGGATCCAAGGTAAGAAATAAAGAAAGAAAAATATATTTATTCAAATAGGCTGCTAGAGCTCTTTTGATACTATTTTGGCAATTTTAGGATTAACCGTTATACTAGACTTTTCTTTCAAGATAGCATGGCAACATTACTAACTTGATCCTTAAATGTTTGTTTAATTCAACGAAATACATTCTGGAATTTCATTTGATACTGATTAAAATTAAGTTACGTTGAATGATGCAACTGAAGCTGATTGCATGTCTCAATACGTCCGTCACCGGCTATTGTTCGTGAAAAAATAAAAACAGCGGTCAGGTGAAAGCGACGCTCGTTAGTTGTTACATAAAGTTATTCGCTATTGATCATTTGACCTTATCGTAATTTAAATAAATTATCTCCGCTATGGTATCTATTAATCTGGAGTTTTCTATTTTCTATTGTTACGTGCTTTGCCGGCATGCTTTTGTCACTTATGTTGGTGTGGAATTGGGTCAGCCGTTACTGATTAATTTGTATTTGCAGTTGTAATGCTAAATCGATTTTGCAGTTTAACATTCCAATGTTTCTTTGGAAATTTGGCTTTTTTTATTTGTTTTGTTCTTTGTCACTTTGCCTCTAATTTCTTTATCTTTATCAAGTTTGTTTGCCTCATCATACCACTATCAGAATATTTTTATTATTTTAACGTTATAGAAAGTAATAAGTGTGCGTTACTTATTAATTAATTTTGTGATGGTTACGATAAGGTCACGTTTTACAAACTGTTACAACACAACTGTAACTAACTTACGCTTTTCTTATTTTTTGTTGTCTATACTAATATTATAAAGAGGAAATATTTGTTTGTTTGTTTGTATTGAATAGGCTCCGAAACTACTTGACCGATTTGAAAAATTCTTTCACTGTTGGGAAGCTAGGCTATCTCCAGTGAACGTAGGCTATATTAAATCTTCAAAAAGTAGGGGATTACCGTGCGAAGCCGGGCCGGTCTGCTAGTTAATTAATAAAAATGTCATTAGTATCACAAATGACGTGATTATGTTTCTACTTGTACCAATTACTTTCCCTACTTATAAAAATAAAAGGTATATACGTATTTTAATCGAATATTTTAGTTTATTTATTACATAAAGGCTTACTTATAACTTGTAAGGTATCTTCACGGCTTCCGTATCTATTGACTTTACTGTTGCAATACGAAAAATAAACAAAGTTTCCTATTAAATTCTGTTACGATATTTATTATATATACTTTTATACTTTATTTTTTATGTAATCCGTAGGTATAATATTTAGTTTAGTTTTTATTATTTATTTACCAGTGGGTGTATATTAACAAATACAATAGCACGTAGTTCGAAAATACAATTTAGCAAACTGAACATAGCTAATGAAATGGCGAATGATCTTCTACTACGTCTATACAGCAATACAATATCGATACTCTATGTCCTTAAGGCTGACCAGCATGCTGAATTATATTTTTGAACGAACCCATCCTAAGATTTATTAACACTTTAAAACATATCAAAAAATTGAGTAAATTTGGAACACATGTCAAAATCAAAACCTACATTGTTACACAATTAGTGGTTACACGTAGTGGAATCTTTCATTACGACCATACAATCTTTATAAATCAAAACTACGTATCAGAAACCTCCACGTATAATTATAGGAACGCTCTGAATGGCGGAATAAATAAGGCATGACGTAATACAGGTATTCCGTCGTTTCAACCAACAAATACTCGTATCATTCGAACGAAGCGTATCCTATAAGCACAGCCGTCGATTTCATCCGCATACCACCACTGACACATTATAACCCCTATCCCCACAACATAAGGTCCATTCTTCCCGCAATCAAACGACACGGCCCTCGAACCCGCGGTATACGTATTGCTGGCAAGGATTAAATAACTATGCTGGGTATGTAATGTAGATAATACAGGGATCCGACATTAAACGGCTTCGGGATTACCTCAATAATTCCCTCGGCACAATAAATGTTTTCAGCCGGGTGGCAACGTCCCTCCCATAGGTGGTTTTCCGATTTAAAATGGCGGACACGTTTAGGGCTACTGAAGCCGTACGATATCCTATAGCAGGACGCCTCCGCGAATGTACATAATTAAACCCAGAAAAACAAACCGAATACTACCAATACTTCACGTACTATACATAATGCCCTCACAAAAGAACGTGGTAACTTGTCATCTAAACGTCAACCGATACATCACACACCTTATTACGACACAAAGATTTATCCCCGTAACATAATTTATTTTATCCGGAAACATCCTATAATAACACAGAATGGACACAAAGAGATTTAATTCTTGTTTTCTTCCCGTTGTCAGGGACTCGTATCGCGAGCGGTCGGGTGGCATTTTTCGGTTTCTAATCCCATTGAGTGAATTGAGTTTTTGGGACGTGGGCCATTTTTCATCCGAATGACAAATATTTAGAAAGTTATTTATCCACGTATGGATCCGCAGCGCTCAATTAAGAAGACCGTAAGGGTCCGGGTCGCGTCTTCCTCTTTGTTCGCGACGGACGGATGTTTACTCTGCGGCCGCGCTATCGATTCAGGTAGTCCGTCGAATAAAATCTATAACGACGACAATATGCCGTTGCCATTGTCGCGCCGGCTCACGTATCACATCGCTAATGCGACTCCGGGTAATCTAATTCCTCACACAATGCATCAAAAGGGTTTCGCGAGCGTGTCCGATTTGCCTACGAGCTGACGAGCGACAGCTACGCCCATGCGCCTCGACCTCGTTAAATGTACATTTATAACGCATCGAACGTTCCCATTTTTCACATGCATCAATACCCCGATGATGGATAGCCATGAGAGCGTACCGTCTTGCGATGCGAACCAGCTGCGCGCACGGAGGCCTCCTATGCACGAGCGAATGTGAAAACGCGCCATAAAGGCATTTCAAAATTTACAACTTACAGAGCACCATATCGACAGCCTCCAACAGTCCGCCGCCGTCGCAGGCGGGGATGAGCGGGGGTGCGGGGGGCGCGAGCGGTGCGGCGCGGCCGAGCTCGCCCGCCCCCGCCGGCCGCTGCTGCGACACCGGCCGTCCTATATTCCAGGACCCGATCACGGGACAGACGGTCTGCTCCTGCCAGTACGAGTTCCTTAACTACCAGCGGCTTGCGTCCGGGGTGCCGTTGTCGATGTACAGCGCACCGTATCCGGACGCAGCGGCTGCGGCCGGCATGGCTGCCTACTTCCCCGCGCTCGCCGCGGATCAGCCACCGTTCTACGCGAACACAGTAAGTATATAACGACGGTTGAAAGGCTATTTGGTCTAGGCGCCACTTTTTTTGACATATATATTTAGATAGAGAACAATTTGCTGATTCCAAATATGTATAAAGATATATATGTATAAAATGGCGTTTCAAATAGCCTTTCAACCGTCGATATGTAGCGTTGGAGCGTCATTTACACGAAACTACCACATTTAATACGAGTTTAACTTGAAATATAATAAACTTGATAAAAAACACAAAAGCGCTCGGTATCGCTATCGTGAATTTTACTATTTAAGTCGACGTATAATATAAATACAGATAAAATACGCAGTTTGATACGAAAAACAAAGCCAACCACGAGTGAGCCTCACGAAATGTAGCCGGCGCGGTTTGACCTACTTTGTAAATAATTAATCATGACTTATGCTAATCAACACATAAGTGTTAATAACTGGCTGGCTATACGCTAAAGTATCTGATGACAGAGACGAGTAAAATATACAATCCATTAAATGTGCATGTTGTATAGTCACGACTCATACAATACACCTACATACAGTTAATGTACATTGTATAGTCTTAACAGAAATAAAAAAATAAATAGAAGCAATAAATAAAGATAACCAGAATACATTTTAAAACAGCAATCGTATTGATGTCTCACAAATAAGCGTCGTTTCACTTATTATAATCAAAAACAAATTAATTGCACAAACAAAGATTAATGGCCAATAAAAGCTGCAAAAATACACATAAAGCATCTCTATCGGCTGTACGCGCATAATTATGCTAAATAAATAAAATTTGCTTAACCAGCGAACATCATAAAACAAACGCGCAAAACATGCCCGAATACTATTAACAACGATAACAGAACATTAAATCAAAATGCTTGAAAACATTCTAAAAATACAACACTACTAAAAATAGGCGCCACTTTTTTTTTCTCGACACGTTTTTTAATCGTCAAATGTAAGGACGTAAGTGTATTTATAATCTGTAGATGTCTAGATAAAGCGGTGTTGTTTATGGTAGTCCGATTTCTCGGAAACTACACTTTTACGCATTTTAAACAAGTATCCAACATGTTTCTGCACTATCTGGGCAATATCTGCCGATCTCTGATTATATATTTACTTAAAATATCGGTAAATTTAAAGATCCTTATCAATTGAAAGCTTTATCTAATTCTATTTTGCATTATTAATAAATATGCATGTTGTTATTGCGATTTGTCTCTGGTTTACGAGTTAACGTTTGTTTTTTTTTTCTACGGCAATGAATTTATAATCTATGTTAGATACTTTATAAAAATATATTATTGTTTGGGTATTCGAAATACTATTTATCAGGGTTAATGTCGAAGAATAGATTTATTTGATACGACTACGAATACTGATATTTAAAATAGTTTTTTTTTTTTTTAAGCTAAAAAGGCTTTTACTTTACAAATACTTCGATATCTTAGTTTGGATTTATTTATTGATTGATATTAATATCGTTTATTGTAAAATGTTTAGCAACACAAAGGCAAACTTATTGTATGATAAATTGTATTACAATAGAAATAAATAGAACGTACACTTTTCATATAACATTAACTTTAAATATTATAATGTTTTTATTTTAATACATCACGGTTGAATAAATTCGATACTCGTTTCAAAGTTACAAAACAATACCACTTCGAATTTACGACCAATGCTTTAAACGTGATAAAAAAGGTTAAGGTTATTATTTTTAATATAACACGAAATAAATTATAAATATGTTAAAATTTCTCACTTCATCTTAGGATCAGCATAAATTTAACGGTCGCAAGAATACAAAACGCGAGATACACGAATAAGAACTTTGTTCATTAATATTTTTAAATCGGTCACAAATAACACGATTACCAATTGGTTTGAAATGAAAAGAAAATAACAAAATGCTGATATCATAATAGTAATTGAACACGGGTATTTTTCAAATATACAATTCAGTATGGACAATAGTAATAAAATCCTACAACGCTACATCAGTTGATGGATCGTTAGTCGTAGAAAAATTTAAATTATTTTTTTTAAATCAACGGCTCTGGATACAAGTCCTTCAGCAACATAACTAAAAACTACTAAAATCGTTTCCTAATCCAACCAAAATGTCATTAGCTTTTGCCAATATTCTAGATCGTATTTAGGAATGCTTAGAACCACACACCAAGTATTTTTCTATATAGGTATATATTTAAGTGGCAACATTTATAATGGAACGAAAGCAGTAATAAAGAAGTCACCGTAAGGAATTGTCCTCTAGATGATTATAGTTTTCTCAAAAGGATTAACCCGGCTACCAATTCTATACGAAGGCATTAAGGTAAAATAATTAGAGGCACATGTCAAAACAGGCATGGACGTCCTCAGTGTTAAGTAGACGGTGGAACTCCGCGTGAAGAATGAATTCGTTAATCCGATGATGTATACCGTTGTACGTCGTAACAAAAAGTTGTTTTCTGCCTCGAGGTTTAATATCATAATTCCTCTCGACCCGTGTTAGTATCGACGCTATTAAATAATGCTTATTTTATTGTTATTTAAATACGAAATATTCGATAGTGGCAACGCATTTTCAGATATAAAAAAGCTTGTTACCTCGTAACGTCATTTGTAAATTTTGAAATGTGTTTGGGAAATGATATATGTCTAGAAAGGTCCTATAGAATTTGTAGAAAATACAGTTCCGTAGTTTAGTTTTAATACTAAAATAACTGGGAAAAAACGAGACTGAGTATTGCGTTCTAATTTTTGCCAAAAAATATTTAAAGTTTAAATACAAAGAGGGTTTGAAGTCGAACTAGTTGCGTCATAAAGGTGACGTATCAAAACTCAGTTTGAGGTACCGCGTGGGCGTTTGAATGATAATGATCATAACAACATAAAAGTAGCCAAAGCTAGTAATATATGACGTGTTGTAAACTTCGTGGAAGGTGTTAAAAGGGCCGAGCTTGTCCCGGTAGGTGATTCAATCATTCACGTGGATATGGTCGTTTATCATCCGCAGCGAAAGTGTTAACTCCGTAACTTCTTCAATGGTTGGGATTTTTTTTTTCACCTTTTATTTCATCTACGATTTATTATAACGTTTTGACTGCGTAAGAATAGTCGTGTTCGAGCCGGCTTTGTTTGGTTTGAAATTTAGTTGTCGGGTTATGACAGCGCTTCTTTATCGGACATACAAACAAACATTTAGGGTTTTTTGTGTGTGCTTGGAATTCTTTTACCTATGGTCGCGGAGAGGGTTATGTTCTTCACAATATATGTATGTATGAGTGTATGTATGTAGGTATCTATATGCGTTCAAATGTGACCTGTAGGCTAAACAGTTTGACTGGTTTTGAAGTACAAGGTGTAGATTCATATGCTTTCCTTGTGTGTCATAGGCTATGTGACGTCAGCGAAAAAGAACATGGCTGATGACATTAGGGTTTTGTAACAAGTAGGTATATTACTACTTTAATTTTATATGACACGTACCTATATCAGTTTTATAGTAACATCGTGTTAAATAAAAACATTGTTCTTTTAAAGTTAAGCATTAAAGTATTAAAAGTCAGAGAGGTTGTTTTTTTCATACAAAAGTATAATATTTAAAACAAATGTTACCTCAAGACTTCTTTTTATTATAAGTTTAAAAAAAGGAAAAATTAAAACCCGCAACATTGTTGGTTGATAAATTCGCATAAAAAACTAGTAGTTTAGGCCATCTACACAAAATCCGAGTCTGAACTATTATTTTCCTGTTTCCAAAAATTATACATATTACGAATATGTTTTTCAAAGAGTAAATTTATTGATAAAGATATATGTATAAGATTATGCCTTTATTAAGTTTAATAAAAATATTTAATAATGTTATAGTGATAAAAATATGAGTGCTAAAACAGTCATTGGGGTGAGTTTTTGCTCAATATAAAGTTATCTAACATTTATATTATACCTATTAGATTTAACAGCCACTTTTTGTTGCCAGTTCATTAAAGATTAATTTTAAACTATTAAATATGTGCATTATTAATTCCATTGAACACGCAATGACTTAAGAGATTAAGACTGTCTTGAAACATGTCTTTTGGATGAAATTGTCCTAATAAATAAGATTTAGGAAATATTTTAATACTATAAAATAATTTGCCCTATTTATAACAATATAATAATATGAAATAGATTTAACTTACCACTCGATAGTGAAAACATTAATTCACGGTAATTAACACATAAAACCATCGTGTACCTACTTTAGTCCATGTTGTAGAAAATAGAACAAAATAAAAGATAAAAACTTTTTTACACAAAAAGTTATAGTTGAAAAAGTTAAAAGGTCACATTGTCTGACGTCTGTAGGCGTCCTAAGAGCTTCGCGAGCGTTGCGTGTCAGCGGGATCGTTCGCCGGATTATGAAACTATTCGTCCCGTAAAAATATTCCTAGTCGAACATATTATTAACGTTAATGGGATTATAGACGGATCCATTAAACTTATAGTGTTGCTACCAATAAAGATTATGACCGAGTTTTTTCCACCCATCCGCACGCCTCACAGACCACGCTGATTATTACTCATGCGGTCATGTTAACTTATAATACAATTGTAAATCGCAACAAATAATATATTACGTCCGTCTTTATGCGTTAATACGTGAATGCATTACGTTTAATAACTCGGAATATGTCATGCGACTCGCGACCGTCGCAAATGTGTCGCGCGCCTTACGTTTCGCGTATAAATCGGCACCGTGGTGTGTAACCAATAAATACGAGCAAATGCAGATACGAGTCGGCTTAGCTCGATTATTATTTGAAGTAACAGAAAACGGAATTATATCGGAGAGGTCGCAGCAACAAAGGGCGACAGAGCGACTGGATTACGCTGTCGTACTTGAGTAAAATTTATTATCGGATTTTCGATTCGGCCACCAATGAAGTTGTTGGACAACAAAATCTTTTGATAGATTTATCCTGGCTGACCGCATTAAGACGGGCTCCCGGGTTATTTTTAATGCGTCGCTATAAATTTTTTGGACCCGCGCATCTCGACGGGCCGTTTCTTTGCTTTTTACGCGATTTTCAAACGTATACCCTATTAATAACTCGGAACGTACATGAGATTCATCATTATAAACGTCTGCATTCGAAATTTTTTAATGAAATATTAAAGATCATTCCGCTTTTCGATGTTCGATGCTCGAGCGTTGAATAATTATTGCGTTGTTAGCTTGTACGAATGCATAATGTAAATGTTTATATTCGACAGAAATGCGTTTTATCGGACGTAAAAAATATTGTCTTAGCTTTCATTGAGATTTACTGACTCCTAATGACGTGAGGAACAGAGTATAAATCCATTTAGTATTGTAACTGTTTTCTTTAAATTCTGAACATTTGAAAAACAAATATATATATCGTATGTTCCAATTATAATATTACCAAACATACACTGAAACACTGATAAGCATTAAGTTAAAGACAACAAAGTAATAAAACAAAAACCATCTCCTTAACATATACAAAGTAGCAGATAGTTACTTCCCGATAAATAAAACGTACCCGCTTAAGAAACTGTATTGAAATGTATTTGTCAGAGATGATTGATGCTCGGGCTCAAATCAACCCATTAAATAATAATAACAGCTGAGGCGATCTATCGAAACGATCCATCAAAAAATCAATAAAACCAGGTTCAATAATAGATTCTGTTAAAGCTACCGTGGACGTGATACTTGATTTAAGGTCTACCGCACACATAACGACTTAATTACGAATAAAATATTTTTTATAAACTTATTTGATGAGACGTAAATACGAAAGAAAAATTTAAACAAATTTACTAAAATTTAACTGAGATTGAACTTAAACTTAGTAAATAGATATTAATAGATTATATGACATTATGACATTTCCACTATCATTGATTATAATTTCATAAGCAATAGTCAAAAGGATACAACAAATTACCGATACCTATCTCTTTCTGTCTCTAATTATCTCTTTCACACACACTTACAAAATCTAAATAACATACAGGTTATAATACATTATTTTCTCACTCAGGCAGCAAGAATCGAGCTGCATTAGACAACCTATTACACTACCACTCTCTACTTTTCTCTTACACACTTACAAAATCCAAATAACGTACAGCTTATAATACCTAATTTTCTCATTTAAGCAGCAGACAGCTTCCCCACCCCTTCCCCATCGTTTCCTCATCCATTCCCCATTAAAGGTCGGCAACACATTTTGTGACAACACCAGAGGTGTTGCAAATGTACATGGGCTCCGCTCGTTTGCCCCCTATCCCATAAAAAAGCAGGAATTGATCTGTAGTGGACTATCTATCTTCCTTACACTCTCTACTTTTATCTTTCACACACACTTAAAAAATCTTACATAATGAATAGCTTATAATACCTTATTTTCTCAACCAGGCAGCAGGTATCGAGCTGAAGGAGAACCTCGCAGCCAGCGCTGCGAGTTGGCCGTACCCGACAGTCTACCACCCCTACGACGCAGCCTTCGCCGGGTATCCATTTAATGGGTAAGTCTTATTATGTTTTACTCCACATAAAGTAAGAGTTAAAGTGACTTAACTCAAAATTTTCGGAGTATCTTAAATTGTTCTAAATTGTACATCAATGTTCACGTTTTTATATATTTACCTACATAGTTTTATGGCATGTTTCCATTATTTGCATTTTTGAGTTAGAGTAGGTATATTTATTTATTGCGAAGTAAATGGACTCAAAGTTTCGGGTAAATGTGAAGTTGCTATAAAGGCTATATCGTTTTTATACGTGTGTACGTTTTGTTATAATTAGTTATTCTTATTACATATTTTTCAGATTTTGCATTTTTTTTGAGTTAAGTCACTTTTATTCTAAGCGTGCGATTATCTTCAATAATTCCATTATTACCTTTGTCTTCGGATCAACATCATGTATTAGCCCAGTTACATTATTAGCTGTTAGATTAAAGGTATTTAGGTCGTACATTTTATGCACTTCGTATAATATCGGATATTAAGGAGAATACAAACTATAAGCATTCACGTGAGTGGGAAGGGCGAGACCATTCTTTACCCTCCTGAGAAGGGCTCCGCAAGCCACGAGCGGAGCAACGCACGGGAGAGGCCGCGGACGTGCTGCGAAAGCGATCCACGTGAAAATTTCATTCAAAAGTCCTTAGCATTTGATACCCAAATACGTTTAAATTATCTTTTCCTAAGCCCGAACATGCTCGCTTATAATCCATATCTATTTTAAGAAAATTTCGCTGCTAATACCCAAAGTTTCCTCGATAACACATTCGTCAATAATAATTGATGGAAACTTCTGGAAAAGTCGATCATAACTAGGATTGATAGACCCTGAAATAGAAGCTAGAAAGTAGCCACAAGTTAGGCGTACTTGCCGACTGTAGATCAATCTCTTTTATTCTATGGGTAAATACTTATTTTTCTAAAAGAGTCTAGAGTCAAGATAGATCATGCAACAAAGTAATTTATCTAAAGAAAACGCATTTACCTGAAAATGATCTAACGATACCTCATCGCATCGTTTTAAAGTCTCAGAATGGACCAAAAGCATAAAAAAGACGTTCGAAAAATATTATTTTCGAGGTAGTACAAAACGAAATCTTGACAATTTTCGACTGACTATGACATAGCTTTTTGACACACATACTCGTATATAATTATACCTACCAATTCGCATGGGAGCGGTGTGATTAAGTTAATTTTTTGCTTTTACATACATTTACAACTTAATACGATATAATAATTATTTCCTCAAAATATCTATTATACTTTGTTAATCCATTAGGTCACGCCATACAAATATTTTTTGTAATAGGTATAAATAGCACAAGGATAATTTTTAGATAGTGATTTTTCGACAGCAAAAACGGACACCATTTTGTGCCCAGTTCATCCTCAAATTCCTAGGAAAGCAAAGTACAAGACGCATTTAGCAAAATCCCCACACTACTGACAGTTCATAACTTTTTTTTAAAATCGTATCAGTGCCCTAAAAAACTTTCAGCAATAAGCGGGTATAGGAACGCTCAAAAATCCCATTAGCGTAACTCCGTTCCCATCATTCCATTCGAAATCTAGTTAATCTTTTCAGGGAAAGCGCATTGCATATAAATTGAACTGTAGGAAGTTTTAAAACTAGGAAAATAGGCTTCAACCGCGGTACACCGATTCGATTTCCACCGACGTCGGTTGTAATAAATACCGTTAGTGTATGTTACAAATGTCTGTCTGTACGCTTTGATATTTATATTAAATTTCAGTATTTAATACATAAGCTCTATTATGACATACAGTTACAAAATATCAGATTCTTATATCTGGTTCCATTTCAGGTTTTGGTGTTTCGTATATATATTTTAAAAATCAGTAAACATTATAACATAAATAGATAATTTATAACAAACGAAGAGGCAAAAAGTCGAGATGCATCGACCTTTCTACTTCATCTAAGAAGTGTCATAAGCGTTTAACTAATAAAGGCCTACTAGAATTGACTTCGTCACTTTATGGGATAGATGTTACCGGCAAATAATCAAGACGCTTCGAGCATTCTACTTCAGCCAGAAAATACCATAAGCACGTATGATATTTTCTGGCTGAAGTAGAATGCTCGAAGCGTCTTGATTATTTGCCGGTTAGTTGGAACTGGCAACTAGTGGTTTCGTCACTTCGTCGATGAATTTGTACTTGCATAAAAGTCAAGATGCATCAAACGCTCTACTTCAGCCATTTGGCAAAAGTACTTCACTCACTCACTCTACTTTGACCAAAAGTGTCATAACCGTTTAACTAATAAATGGGCTACTAGAATTGGCTTCGATACTTTATGGGACAGATGTTGCCTGCAAAAAATCAAGATGCATCAAACGCTCTACTTGAGTCATGAAATAGCAAAACCAATTCATAAGAAAGTTGTAACTGCAAAACGTCAAGATACATCAAGCGTTCTACTTCGGCCAAAAAATATCATAACCGTTTAACTAATAAACCGGCTACTAGAATTGGCGTCAAAAAATCACTTTATCGTTCAAATTCGAACACAAACTAAAATACATACAAAATACACCGTCTTATGTAAACTGATAGCGGCATATTGAAAAGGATACTGAACACGAGTTTATTAGATACGAGTTGTATCGAGATTATCAGTTATGTTTGTTTGTCGGCGTAAGGGTGTTCCCACATCGGTAAAAAAAGTGATTTTCACGATGTAGGTATATTGCATTTTAGTAGCGGAAGCTTTAGTATAGTAAGATGGTATCAAATCTAAATTCTCGTAAATTAATGACGGTACAATTGGTGTGATAGGTGATTATGTGTATTTTAGACTATTTCTGATAAATATATAACATGACTAATATTAATTAAAGTATGGAAACAAATTTCACAGAGCATTAAAATCTTTTTCAAAATTTAGACAACTTCTTATATATTTTTCTTAGCATCGCTTTTGTAAAATCTGTTAACTGTAACAAATTGAAAACAAAGTTTTTGGGATATATTAATGGATTCAAAAGAATTTATACTGACTTATATGAAAAATAGGATGAATAGAGTAACATTCAGTAACGACCATCAAAAGAACTTTTAAAAAAAAAATTCGTTGATTCAACTTTCAATATCAAAATCAAATCAAGCAACAATGCTAAAACAACAATAATTAATGTAAATATGTTGTTTTAATTGTATTATTCAATTAATAAATAAATTTTCAATAAACACGTGTTAGTTTCGTCAACATAATGCAGTAATTACTGTTATTGAAACATTTAATATGAAGATATTAATATTTGAAAATATATCGTTCTTTAACACGTCAAAATGGTGTACGAATATTTATCGCAAATTAATGAATAATTAAACGATACCTACTGAATGATTTGAAATGAATGCCTTTTGCGTCGTATAAATTCATTTACAGTTTTATAAAAGTCTGCCAATATTTAATAATCCTAACACCCTTCAGTTTATCATAGCTTTATATTATAACTGTAATAATAACACAACATTGCATGAGATTAGACTATGATAAGTCGAGGCAATTATCGTTACACTGTTACTTTAATAGCTTGTGTCTTGAGAAAATGAACTAACTTTTTTCACGAAAGCAACACGAAAGCAACCGACAATAAGTTTTATTCATTATATTTTATACCGGGGCGACCGAGCTATGCTCGGTGCTCATTCGTGTTGTATCCTGTTTAAGATATAACTTAATAAGTAAAACGCAACTTGTATCTTAAAATTTTAAACTTAGTTTCTCATGTCGGCCAAACTACAGCCCAACGAACCAAACATTTTGACAATCAACTCGACTTAGTTGTTTCATTCGCGTTCATTCTGACAAAAGACTAAGCTAGATTGAATTTTCACCCCCAAATCTTCCCCGTAAATTAAAATTTGAGCGTATTAATTGCCTCTTTTTCTGAAATCGAACATACATAGATAAATACATATATACAAGAATTGCTCATTTAAATAAATTAGATTTTATACTTATCTAGACCTTGTAAAAACCTAAATGATTGAAGTAATAATTTTCGAAACCTACTGTTTTATAATTATAATCTTACTACTTCTGATTACGAACCGATACAAATTCAAATTCAAAATCATTTTATTCGAAATAGAAATATAAAATTTACTTTTTGAACGTCAAATAAATCTACTACGCACTAGCGTTTAGATTGTTCCCATTATTAGTTTGTGCTTCCTATTTTATTTTCCTTACCAAAAACTGTTTACATTTCAAGGGTTTGCAAGAACAACGATCGGTAACGATCGGTTCCCGCTGAGTTTCTTTCGCGGTTTCTTCTCAGGTCTGACGTTTAACTTTCCGAAACCGTAGTAGATTGTTTGACTTTCAGAAAGTGAATATTGTTATTCCAAATCTGAATAAACATTTCATTTCATTTCATTTCGTAATTTATTCATACAGAATGATATACGTCTACGTGTAAAAGCGGCTTAACTCAAAATCGTGACCTACGGTACATTACTGGAAATCTATCGATCAAATTTCGCGACCCATTATATTGTGACGGGCATTTATCGGTAATTAACTATGACGATCGATCGATGATAAGTTTATTTAATAAGTAGCCGCGTTTGATATGCCAATAGATATATAATCTATATAAAAATAGATATTAAAAAAGAAGCCGCCTGTAGTTGCTCTTTTACCGTTTTTATTTTGTGACGTCACAAAAAATACTGCACCACCCGCCATTTTTTTTAATAAAACATCTTTGACTGATTGTCTTAAGTATATGTATGTACATATATAAATATAATATAAATAATATGAATAAATGAAAAACATATCATTCAATTTTTATAGCTTTTTGAAGAACACAACAATGTAAATCATATAAAACAGAAAAAGCAACGTTTTAATTTAAATGAATAAGGTAAATAAATAAAAGGTTTACTATAAAAGGATATTCTAATAAATACTAGAAAATTCTAAAAAGAAACAACATGTCATAGGCCCTTTCATACAATAATTAACATAGACTGATAAAATGTAAGTAGAAATAACGTAATTTATCTTGATTCCGATAACGAAAGTGGATAAAACATGTGCATGCATGTAATATTTATCGATACAAGAATAATTAGCCGAAGCTACTTCATTTATTTTTTAACTAGATTTTGTTCGCGGCTCCACCCGCTTGTGATTAAGAAAAAATACATTTTTTTTTCCTTCGACGTCCCTCGGATATTCTTCCGGTATGACCACTTAATTCTGCAGTATTCGCTTTAATCGATAAATTAATAAGCTTTTCTTTCTTCTAAAATTGTCAGTATATAAATTATACCTTTGTAGAAGAATATTATTTGTATCTATGTATGTAGTCTATTTTACACCACCTACCATCTCTTTGTTGGCTATGACTCCATATCACCACGGTTGTCTGGAAGACATCGCTTTAAAACGATAAGACCGCCTGGTGTACCTACCATATTTTCTTATGTACATAAGGCTAATCTGTTTTTAATTTGTGGTGTACAATAAAGTATTTTAAAAATCTTATTATTTAAGATTGGCTTCTAAGTTTTCATCTACAATTTTTATAGCAATTGGTTTAGTTAGGGTATGTAATCGTAACAACACAACAGAACTAACTTTATATTTTTAAGTATATTTTTTAAGGATGTTTTATATGACACAAACGTTTTTTATTTCAGAATATTTATAATATTCGATAATAAAGGTGCAGCTAAAGAACGTTATAATTGAATTAGGTGTCGTTTAATAATAACATTATCTGTGTGATTCTAAATATGGCAACACATAAAACCATAATAGATTACGAACAAACGGTTAACACGTTTTTCTATCTTTTATCTATTATCTTCATTAGTGCTGTACAGTGGCGACGATATTTTACTGGCCGCAAATAAATATATCATAGCTATAATAAAAATTAAAAAAGTAAAGTTACAAATGAACAGATAAAAAATGCATTAGGTACTTCCACAGTGCGAGTACAATCTTTAGTGTTGGGACTTGCATCTTAGTTAATTAAGTTGTGATTATATAATAATAACTATACATACATATATATTAAACAACGATTGTACTGTATCTATAACATTAATTATATTAAAAAAAAACACGACTACAACTCTATCACCAACTGAAGCTCAATAATGAACTTACTTGAGTTGGTTGAAGCAAACTCGCCTATTACTATATTACAATCATATCAGTACAATGTTTTCTTTTTCACATAGGAATCGGCAATTAAAAAGTGTCTTTTCTTGTCCAAACTCAATTTTCAATTACCTCGAAAGATATTTTGAAAACTCAAGTCACAAAAAATTTGACATACAAAAAACTTAATGACTAAATTACCCTTGTGTACATTATCAATAGCTGCTAACTCACCTGGAATAAAAGAGTATACCCATCTCCATAACTTGAGCCAATCGTGGGCCAAATTTTACAATAATCGGTTAAGGCAATGAAGTATGAAATCAGGACGAACAAATATTTATAATACTACTTAATTAGGATCGTATTATATATCTTCTAAAGCACCAACTGCTTTTATTGTTTATAGATGCTATTTGTATTATATGTTATTCTTAAACTAATCATAAATAATTTTTTGGCCGCGACTCTGTCCGCGTGAATTTGATTATTACGCCAAAAACTTGCCATAGGCAAGATAATCTTTCAAGGAAGATTATAAGACTGCCAGAAAGACAGACATCCACATTACTTTCACATTTATAATTTTAATGTAGGTAAATTCAACCAACCAAATTCAAAGTAAAGTCTGAACATGAGTCGAATTAGAGTTTGCGCATGTCCGTCGAAGTACATAACGCTTTAAAAGAAGTCACAAATCCAATATGGCGGCCAAGTTACGTGTTAAACTGATCCTCACTGTACAATTCATTTTGCACTCGTTAATTATTGACTATCTAGTCATTAGTGTAAACATTATCACGTTATCATGATAGAAAAATCGTTATCATTATAAGAGTTCACATCTCTAATTACTAAAGCTCACATGCTATTTGTAGCCATATTTTTTGTTGTGATTATTTTCAAACAAATGTTAACTATGATATTTTATCTATGGACATGTTTCAGTCATACTATTACACAATAAAAATCCGTGTTGTCCGATTCACGAAACTTGAAACTATGCACTGTACGCTGTGCAAAACAAAAAATAATGATTTACTGTATATCGACATGTCGCATTCAAACTATTTCACATTAAAAATCTGTGTAGTTCGATTCACGAAAGAGTGAACTGAACTATGCGCATTACGCTGCGCAAGGTTGAATCTAGGTACCTATGATTTTGTACGATCACATGTGGTATGGTTCAATATTATGACATAGCTGTTATATTCATTCCCTAGACATTTTATCGGTGTAAAGAAAAAAATAAAAAATTAACGTCACGTCTGTAAGGCGGAACGAGTTGGGTTAGCTAGTTATATATAATTATTTCCAAGTCCATAAGTTAAATGAAAATTTTAAGCCAGTTTCAATGTAACGTATCGTAAAGATGCTATCTCCTTGGGTCTCAGTGTCGGGATGAACCACGGAATTTCATTAACTCCTCTTATCACCGCTCTCGGTATCAATGGAATTATAAATTGACCGCTTTTCGTTTTATCCCCCGTTCACTTTCACTCCATTCATTCAATAGTGATGATTGAATGATGAATGAAAAAGTGAAGAGATGATTAAAGTAAAAAAAATTGAATTTTGAAAAAAAAAAGTGAATTTTGTTGTGAGATAATGACTTAGGTATTTCTCAGCCTACTCACATAATAATTTTACAAATGTTAGCTTTATTTTTTTTTTTGTCTTACTGAAAACTTCTATCCATCGAGCCTGAGAGGGGCAGCAGACTCGCATGCGAAAGCAATCCCGCCTATCAGTTTCTGTGCTGATGGCGGCCATCGCAGGGGTTTTAGTGAGTGCAATCTCACATAGCCCGACTATCCCCCTTAGGAGTCAGGTATTTATGAAGTTTTACCATGAATCAACAAAAAATAAACCATCCAGCCTTAACTTTTGTAAGGAGAATCATATTATATTTATAATTGCAATCACTTAAAACCATGACGCTTGCGTCGTGATTCGCCACGTGAGTGATGGTACCGGAGGCCCAATTCCCCACCCCTTCCCCATTAATTCGCCATCCATACCCCCTAAAAGGCCGGCAACGCATTTTTTAGCTCCTTTGGTGTTGCAAATGTCCATGGACGACAGCATTCACTTTCCATCAGCTGATTTGTCAGCTCGTTGCGGCCCTATCCCTTAAAAAACCTACCCATTCATTTTAAACAATGTATATCATAAAGCAATAAAGTTAAATAATTCAAAGGCATCAATGTTTTCGATTTAAACGCTAAGTACAAGTGAGTTCCGTTTCGTGTAGTATGAATCACATCGATACTCCTGTTGGAAGAAAAACATAAAAGTTGCCGACGGAGGAAGTCGGCGTATATGTGTAGATGACCGTCTAGTATGAATAATAATGCTATTAGAGTTGTATCCTGGGGCTTTGCTTTACTTCTATCTTTTACCTTTCTTTCTTTATCTGTCTTTTTTTATATATTTTTTTAAAGATTTTGACACGTGATCAAAATCGAAAATGTTTCTTCATCTTATTCACCTTTCGTCTCGTTACAGCTATACAGAAAAAAAAGATAATAAATGTAGTCCGATTAACAAAATTTGAATGACCTGAACTATGCGCATAACGCTGCGCAGAACAAAAATGTTGTAGGTATGTACCAATCAGATTTACGAGAATTACTACCGTGGGAGAGCCATGCATTTGCACGAATGGGCCGGCTCGACCGGAGGGATACCACGGCCTCACAGAAAACCGGCATAAAATGACGCTTGCGTCGTTTTCGCCACGTGAGTGAGAGTACCGGAGGCCCAATTCCCAACCCCTTCCCCATCAATTCCCCATCCATTCCCCTCCATACCCCCTAAAATGCCGGCAACGCATTTTGTGGCTCCTTTGGTGCTGCAAGTGTCTATGGACGGCAGCATTCACTTACCATCGGGTGATCTGTCAGCTCGTTTGCCGCCCTATGCCATAAAAAAATATGTGGAATACATGACACAATTCTATATCGCTAAAAATTAACAAAGCAATTAGCAAACGCTATATTGTAATTGCCATAAAATAACTTATTCAAAAATCTTTTCGTATTCTAATATCTAATTAACATTCGTCGTCATCTCGTCCTCAATTAAGTTTATCAAGTTAACAGCCAATGTACATAATTAAATGCAATTTCAAATGTTAAATAAAGGGTTAAAACTTGGAGGAAATTACATCGCGAACGTTAAAGAATTCATTATACACGTTATAATTATTCAATTATTTGCTCATTGTGTTGTTAGTATATGTAATGTAATATGTACAATTGTACATACTACAGTTTTGTTGATTGTTCTAAGAACGATCACTAACTAGCTCTTCTTCTTCCTAGCATTTTTCGCGGAATTGACCAGGGTCTGCTTTTATTATAGATTAAGTTTTGACAGGTTACTGACTAACTAATCACTAACTAGCTAAGCTTATACTAGCTTACAATATACACTATTGTGGTATAGCATATTCTTGATAAAATCCAAAATACAATGTCAAGAAACGCGGTCTTAAACGGGGCACATTATTCTTGCGTAGGGTTCGAGCCAGTTCTAACAGTGTCCTTAAGACGTTTTCTGACAGGTTGGATTGTCAGTACTTGAATCATTGTTGTATGGTCCATGGACTGATAAAGAAGGCCTGTCAGAAGGGTACTGTATAACAATAATACTGTAAAATAATAATTTTAAGTTAGATTTTTAGTTTCTACTAACAATAGGTCAAGGAGTGTTGTATACTAACAATTAATATTATCTGAATGGTCGATATAAAAGATTATTATTATATTATTAATAGTGATAATTTTAGACCCAAGGAGGCCTTTATAAAGAAGTTTTCTGGTCGATGGCCTATTGACTGGCTCTAGTGCGGTTGGAGCGACAGTAAAAAATCCGATCTAAATGAACTAAAAACAAGAAATATTTTGAAATATGAGGCAGAATCGGACCAAATAGAATGGGATATGAGAAAGTTATTATCAGTAGCCTGTTGTCGTCTATTAAAAAGTTCCGTTCACTAACTTTAATACATCCAATGGGATCGTTATCAATGTTTTCATTAGATAATTCTAAAATCACTATGTAAATAAATCATAAATAGTTTCAATTTTAACAAAAATATCCACACGTACAGGCGTAATGTAAGTCTTTTCGGAGAAACTGTCCCTAACAATATTTATTCAAAACTAAATTATGAAATAGTATTCCATGACAACAAAATGTTAAAGTTAAAGTTAAAGAGAAAAATTGTCTGAAATATTTAAAACATCGTCTGCTTTAATTGAATCGAGGGTCCGCTCGCAACTGTGAAACAAGATAAGGTGGGGTCATTTGAGATATTCAAAAGTTCAGCTTAAAATTAATTTCAGTACGAAACTTAACCTTTTCGCACTTTCAGACGAACTGAGAACTAAATTATTATGACACCATTCAAAGGCTAAAAGACTATTTTGATAAATTTTGTTCTTCTATTAGCGAGAAAAATCTCTCGTGTGCAATCTTTTAGATGTAGTTGGTAAACGATAAGTTAAGGTAAGCGTACCTAATTCTGAGATATAAAAAAAGAAAACTTCATCAAGAAATTCATAAGTTTTACATTCTCGGAAGAGGCTGCGGACGTGCTGCGAAAGCGATCCCGTAGCCTCTCCGTTTTAGGTGGGACACTTAACTCTAAGAAAAATTGACACTTCAAAGCTTAATATTTCGGTAACTGTTCGTCGTTCGGAAAAATGGCTTTTCCACACCTGTAATGTTTTTAAAAAAATTATCCAATGATACCCCACAACATGGAATAAATGAGAAAAAAAATTGTTGGTCCCTCTTTACACATAGAGAAGACACCCTAAAAAAAATTTTTTTAAAGATTTTATTGTACGACTTTCTCCGCGTGAGTCATATGTATACTCATACAGAATTACAGCTTTCTGGTGTTAAAGATCTCGGAGCAAAACTACGGACAGACAGACAGGTGAAACTAAAAGGGTTCCGTTTTGACTACGGAACCCTAAAAAGTGGATTGAGGCTATATATGGGCTCTTACCACAGTAAAATACATACAGTCACGTAGCTATAAATAAATTGATTGAAAAATCTTGACATTCACAGCCTCAATTTAGTCATACGTATCGTTACGAAATGTTTACTTTATCTATTATAAATAAATGATATATTCTTACTTCTTCGTATACAATTTCTTTGATACGAGTTTTTATAAATATTTTTATTAAGTCTGATTTCTTTCGAGTAAGTTCTAAAAAAAATCTGTCTTGATCGTCTATTAAATAAAGTTTATCCCGAGTTAAAGTAACTTTACGATACTGACATAGATATTTTTGAGTGTCAGGGAAAGAGGATGATAGGGTGACGTAAAAGTAAGGTTACGTTTTCAGGACATGTCTGGGAAAAGCTATTTTTATATTATTCGATATATAAGAGATTGTTCTAATGTTGTTAACTTAAAATATACACAAAATAAATTGTAAATGATAAATCAAGAAACTTAACTGTCCCCGAAATTTGTGGTAACTAGTAACGCGTCGAAAGCTTGAAAACGTAACAAAATATAATTAAATTTAACATTTATTTATCGATAAATTACGATCAAAATTGCTTATATTGACTTAGGTCAGGCTTAAATTTAACAATTAAATAAGTTCTAACCTAACCTAACCCAACTCGCTTCAAATAATAAAAAACTACCTAACCTAAGCTAACCTAACTTTTGTATGGAGTTCACAATATAATCTCACTGGAGAGATTGTAATCTAACGCTTTTACAATTTTACGGTGACATATATACTAAAGCATCCTCGTAGTCGTAAAATTATAAAACATAATTAAAATGAATCATAAAATCATTCCACTAATCTCGTTTTATGACGTAAGTTAAATATGACCCGATGAAGCTAAAATTAGCATATTATGATATTCTGAGAAGTTAATACTGGCTCGGGGCTATCGAAGCGTGATGATGTAACGAGCATCATTATAGGACTTTCCTGGAGTGAATTTATTGGAGAAAAAAGTATAGAGTGACTATTAATAGATTAGTTATACAGCAGCTACAATATTCATTAAATATTTGTCAAGGTCGTCTAGTGGTAATATAGTAGCATAGTAACAGCCTGTACATATCCCACTGCTGGGCATAGGCCTCTTCTCCTATTAGGAAGAAGGTTATGGAACTTAATCTACCACGTTGCTCCACTGCGGGTTGGCGGATATACATGTGTCAGAATTTCTCCCGGCACATGTAGGTTTTCTCACGATGTTTATATTCACCGCCAAGCTCGTGATGAATTTAAATACAAACTAACCATTTGAAAATCCAGCGGTGCTAGCCAGGTTTGAACTTGCGACCTTCGGTTTAGATCCAGGTGTTCGCACCACTAGGCCATGTGAGCTGGGTCTAGGTATGGTACAATATTTAATATTGTACTATCAGCAGAAATCAAATTTCTCAAATATTGTTTTCAATTGGACTGCGTGTTCTTTTTTTTATAAATATTTCAATTTGTATTGATTTGTGATTGTGATTTTCGTTTTTTATTCCATAGTTGGTCTCCAAGTTGTACTGACTTATGTGTTGTGTGTGTAACTGTATGTACGTGTAAATGTTATCAAAATCCGTTCAGTGCCGTCAAGTTTTAATTTGAATTGTTAATGATACGATTTACAATAACACTACAATTTATAAAGCCGTAGCTCCGAAACGCGTAGGTGTTACTACGGCGTAGCAAGGCTACGCGTGTAGCCTAGTAATACATTTACCTGTTGAAGTCCGAGTGAAGAATACATAATAATAATTAATTATCTTATATACTATTATTAGAGAGAAAAAAGATTTGTATGTACGGGTGTATGTAACGAACAAACTCAAAATCTGGTTATCCGGGATT
>DVXP01000183.1:0-25382 GCA_018235645.1 Junonia grisea | reverse complement strand
GCGGTGTTAGCCAGGGTTTGAACCCGTGACCTTTGGTTAAGATCCACGTGTTCGCACCACTAGGCCATCTCGGCTCACTGACACACTCTGTCAAATTATATGCCTACTTCCTGACACACTCTGACTTAGATTCGAAAAATATTGGGTATATTTTTCTAATCCCATAGACTTCTTCAGAATTCTTAACATTGAAATCCCTCCATAAATAGTTGTTTCATGTAATTAACAGATGAAGTAGTAAATTCTCGGATCTTAGGCTAGACAAATTGAGTGCCTAGTTACTGTAACACTAACAAACTGGATGCCTACTTATCTTGTGAGATTCTATTCGAATATTTACCTAAATGCGTTTACGTTAAGAATGACAACAATTAATAGGTATCATATAATACCCGCAATATCGGTATGACTACTAGTTACAACAAAAGGCTGAGACCTGAAAACTTTAAAAATGTTCATAAAATTAAAAACAATATCATCTAATACGTAAATAAATTACGTGAGGTGTTTTTTTTTAATTTTCTGCCTCTCCCTCCCCCCCTGGTGAGATGTCGTGAGATTTTATTATATCAAGAGTAAAAAACAGTCTCAAACTCACGATAGACGACGAGACAAGCGCTTGAGGAGGCCTTGCCCAAGCTGTTGGAAGCTTCGCAGGTGTACGTGCCTTCGTCTTCTGCCGTCACCTGTTTTATTTTTAGCCTCGCCGTGCCTTCGTCATACGATGTTTCAAAATCATAACAATCTGGGACGATCTGTGGGTAAAATGAAGTCGGTTAAAAATAGGTTATAGTGAAATCATTTAATAAGCACAAGCAAGCAGTAATTGGATTATCTGTAAATTCATGCTTGTAGCGGTTTTATATCTTTTGACTCTTAAGAATGTTATCAAAATTTACGACGAAGACAAAAAATACTATACCTAGACGTATTGAAGATAATAATAATAATAAATATTTATTTGTTCCAGCATAATAACAAGTACATTTTTACTAAAGTTACCCTGAGCATAAGCAAGGTAAAAACCTTTTCACATTTATTGGGTATTTATCTACCTTCTTTTGAGTGGAATGTATTGTAGTAATGGGTAAAAAATTACCTCATTATAATGGAACCATCTAATATCTGGTTCAGGGTTGCCAGACACGCTGCACTCGAACTCCGCTGCGTCTCCGTCGTAGCACAGCAAGTCTGTCAATTCCTTGTCGAAGCGTGGAATAACTTCCACACGTCTAAAACCAGAATAATCTGCTTTGTGATGATCCATTTATACCATATCAAATATTATGAATTATTATGTGATAATTTTTATTTTTGAGAGCCTATATACACCCTTCCTACTCCCCTTGCTTTTTTTTTATTTCTAACTTGGTGACTCATTGCTCCCCTGGTACTGCGGTCTGCGATCACATAACATCAGTCGGCTTAATTGTATTATTGTAAAAATAAAAATATCTTGTGTATTTTATTATCATTTTACATTGCATCATATAAAGGTGAAAATTGTCTATTTTAAATTCGAAGACAAAATTTTTTCATAATTGTCTCAATCAAACTAGGTCAAACTTGAGGTAAATCTAAAATCTTACCCGAATCTAATATTATGTACATCGTCACCACTTGTAGGATCTGAAAAAAAAACACCGTTTATTAAAATGTTTACTTCTCAAGCTTAAAGATATTGGCGAAAACTATATTTTTTATAATAAAGGTAATATATCTGACCTTTAGCCAATATCTGCAGCGATATGATCGCCTTAGCTTCACCGTGTATGTTCTTAGCGACTATGGAATAGGCTCCGGTGTAGTCGAGCTTGGCGTGCGGGATTTCGAACCGATAGGCGGGGCCGGCGCCTATGCGCTTGAAGTGACTCGAGTCCCGGTAGTAATCAGGCTATAGGTATAAATAAAAGGTAATATGATTTATTTGAATTTCATAGAATTAAAGCTACAAAAAAATATTAGCTACAAACCTTTAAGAAGTCTCTTAACCAATAAACATCGGGCTTAGGGTCACCAGTCACCTCACATTCAATGATAACCGTATCGCCTTCCCGAGCTTCACTGGACCTCGGTTTCCTTATGAACATCGGCTCCTTTGAATAGCTGTAACATAAAATAATAATATCAACATTATCCTGATAGCAAATAAGGATATTTCTAAAGCTTTTGGAACTTACGGCACGTCTGAGCTAATAACGATTGGAGGTGCTGAAGGTTTTTCTACCACATGTTCTCCAGATACGATTTCCACCTTGCCGGAAGTAGAGGCCGTTCCTACTTCGTTGGATGCTGTGCACGTGTAAACACCAGCATCTCTATTGGTCACGGCGGCAAGCGCAAGTTCTATTTGCCCATCTCGGTCTAAAGTCATAATCGCTCTGCGACTTGGTCGTAGTCTCACTCCGTCGCGGTACCACGTCACACCGACGGAAGGATAAGCCTCGACAATTGCTGAAATCCTAAGCTCTTCTCCTGCAAATTGATATAAAACATTAAGTAATATACCAATTAATGATAATATAATAATAATGACCTTTTTAATTATTTAAAAATCTAAATCTATCAAAATAATACCTTCACTTAAACGATAAAGTGGTTCTAGGCCACAGCAAAATTCTGGAGCTATGTATGCTCTAATGCCCTTGTCAACCACGAGGCTGCATCGGCAACTGACAGCACCGCAACCGTTCCTAGCCATCGCTTCGTATACACCGCCGTCTTCCAACGTCGTAGGAGCAATCTCTAACGTGTAGAAGTATTCGTCTTGGGATGCGGTAAAACGACCTGAAATATTAAATTGTTACGGTTTCTAGTATCGGTAAAATTAAAATTACCGTTTATGATTTATAACGACTTATAGTTATGGACTTAAAGTTTGTTATTAACGATTTCCACTTCCAGGATTTCAGATAGAATTGCTATCGCTATGGTACTGCTGAGGGTCTTGAAGTTAGTCACAAAGTTTGACATGGAAATCTTACCACCCGGAATAATTTCCTCTTCGTTTTTAAACCATTTCAGTGTTGGAGGTGGATTGCCAACGACTTGACAAGTAAGACGAACTGGGTACGTCGCTTGTACGCGTCGATCTCTCAAACGCATCGTGAACTGTGGCGGGTATTCTCCATCAACTCCTGCTGATCGTTCTCTGAAAATTGTTGCAAAAATTTGATGAAACATTACCCCTTTTTTCGATTGTACTGTACTATTTGGTATTCAAATAAATATTATACCTTACCTCTTTAATTTAGCATCAGCTTGCCATATTTGTCGATCTGTAATTACTGCCATTCTTGCATACGTAGAAGAACGGCCATGAACGTTTGTAGCTTCACAGCTATATCTTCCTTCGTCCTCTATTTTAACTGCTTCAATCCGTAATGAGGTATTAAAGCTACTGATTTCTATACTAACTCGACCTTGTTCTTCATCAATTTCGTGACCATTCTTCATCCACACAATTTCGGGAATTGGCTTGCCTTTAAAGCTGCATTGTAAGACCGCTGATTCACCAACAAGTACTTTCAATTGACCGGGTAGAATATCAACGAATTCTGGCCTATCTCCTGCTAAACCAATTCCAATCGGTACTGATGTCTGTACTGATTCGCCCCAACCGTAACGATTTCTTGGTGTAACTCTAAAATGATATTCTTCACCTTGTTTTAAATTAAAAGCATCAAAAGTATTTCGCGGTGTTATGCCTAATTCAATCCAACGAGCTCCACCTTCTTTTCCAAGAAGCCAACTTTCTACTTTATAAGCCAAAATCGGTGCTCGTGCTTGAGGATCAGGCTTTGGCCAAGCGAGAGAAATCCAATTGTTTCCACCATCAACCACAGTAGGTTCGCTTGGAATGCGATCAGGAACAGCTATAAAATATAAATACTTTATTGTATGTTGAGTTACTGACTATATTACTGAATATATTAATAATCAAGTAAAGTAAAAGAACTTTTTAATGTAAAATACGTTCAAATAGTCACTTACATTTGTAATTTCGGTCAAGTGATGAAATTGCCAAATCATCCATCGGATAAGTCCAATCTGATACAAGACTGTCAGAAGATGCCCGTTGTCTAATCTAAATATATAAATAAAGATTTTTAAATGTTGGATTTAATAAACAAGAGGTAGTCAATTTTTTTAAGCTTAATATTTCTTCTTTCTTTTATCTTCCCAACCATTTACAATCATTTCATATCACATGCTTTAATTAATCTAAATTAAATTTTATAAAACATAAACTTACCACTACAGTTACGAACGCTCTATCACAACCATAAGCATTCCTTGCAAATATACAATAGGTACCAGCATCAGACACAACAGTTCTTTTCAAGGTAAACTTAACATAATCATCTGACGTCATCTTACAGACACGTTGACTGTTTGTTATATCTCGTATACCTTTCATAAAGAAAACTGTAAAATAAGCAAATGTAAGTTTTAATACATTAGTATTCTTTATGTTAGAAATATAAATGTGTAATTATAACACATGATTATATATTTTTTAAAAGTATTACTTTAATCCTACATGTTCTGCTTTTATACTGTAACTACTTAATTGATTGTTATTATTGTAAAAATGAATTTTATTCCGAAAAATTAACTGTTCCCGTAACATAGGACACGTAGCACACGACACGTAGGATATATTTCGTAAAGTAATAAACTACATCAACAATTAGTAATGTAATGCAATGAATTTAACACACCGAGAAGAAAGCGCGAACATCGAAACGTAAAATTGTTAATGTAATGAATTACAAATAAATTATGATTGTTATTAATACCTTTAGCTTTAGGTTCTCCATGAACTCTAAAGGAAATATTCAGATCTTCACCAACTGAAATCAGTACGTCCTTTTCTGGCCGACTAACAATTCTTGCTGGTTTTCCTTCATATTGATTAGGTTGCACAACAGTTATAGACGCGTTCATGTCAACATTTCCCTGATTACTGTAAGCTCTGCAGGTGTATAGACCAGACTCTTGTTCTGTTACATCAGAAAGAGCTAGTGTGTATATCCCATGATCGACGTAGGTCTGAGCATTTCTGTATTGTTCTGTTATGGAATGTCCTTCTCGTAACCACTCTACTCTAGTAGGCGATCCTCTTATTTCTACTTGTAATCCTATTGTTCCGCCAGTTACTACTTTGTGGTCCGACAAAACGTTTGTGAAATGTGGACGACGGGATTCCAGCGTCTGGCGGTTGAAATGCATTTTTTCTACCGTAGCAATATTTGGACTTGAACGGCCTTTTGTACCTACAGTAAAAATAATAATTATATGTTTAGAATTATGTGTATACAATATAATACAAAAATTAATATTAAAACAAATTTGTCTTAACATCTTACCCGTAAAATAAACATCATGAGTAATTTGATCAGACCATACAGAATTTTCAGCCTTACAAGTATATTTTCCCGAATCTTCAGCAGTAGGAGAATTAATTGTTAATCTACAGACACCGTCAGCTAAATAATGAGCCTGATATCGTTCGCTTAAATCAATGGGTCTATCATCTTTGAGCCAAGTTATAGTTGGAAGAGGTTGTCCTCGAATTCGACATTCCAGTACCAATTCATTTTCAGCTAAATGATAATTATCTACAAAAAAAAAACAATATGCATGCTTTAGTTTTTTAAAATAAAGAGGACATACAACATTTTATATTACATACATACCACGTATAGACCGGGTAAATGTCGGTGGTATGGGTGATGCTTCGAAGCTTGGATATACTTTTAAATTAGCAGATGAAGTAACAGAGCCATTTTCGTTGTCGATATTGCAACTATATTCCCCTGAATCGCTTGGAACTGCATTAAGTATTTCCAAAGTTATTAAACCGTCCGTAAACTTACTTCTAAATTTATGTTTATTTTCTAATTGCACACCATTCTTGTACCAAGTAATTCTAGGGTCAGATGGTGATAAAATACTGCAGGTAAGTTTTACTCGGGAACCTTCTACCGCTGTACGATCTGTTAGATATGTTGAAAAAACTGGCTTTCTTTTAGTGTCTCGAGTCGAACTGGTACGCTTTTCTGACAATGTACTTCTACATTCGCTTGCTGCCTTTGTTCTTTCTTTTATTTGAGAACGTCCATCAAGGTTATTTAAACTTTGATCTATATGTGGAGGCATAGAATACCTTAGTTGTGATTCGTGAAGTAGAGTTTGCGCTTTATATATAGTTTGAGCTTTATTATTTAGCTGTATTTGTGGTACTGTATCTTCTGTGCTAATTGGTTTTGCTATGTATCCTGGTGGCCTCGGAAATTCTGATCCATAATCGGTGAACATGTAATCTGAAATGACTGAATCGACTTTTCTATGTCCATTTTCTTGTCGACCGTCCGGTTCATATTCGGGCCGTCCTTTTGATTTTTCAAATTCTTCTTTTTTCAGAAAACTTTTATCGTTGCTTTGTTTCTCTTCTGGTTCTGGTTTACTTGTATCTTCATGTTTGTTATCTTTGTTAATGTCCACTATTTGTTCGGGTTCTGGTTTAACATGTGTTTGTTTATCTTTTGATGTTCGTGCTTCCTTTCTTTTTAGTTTTTGGATATTGTTTTCATTTGATTTGTTTTCATTATGGAAGGTATGCTCTTGTTTTGCGTCTTTAGTTTGCAAGATCTCTTTTTCCTCAATCTCGCTAGTTGGTTTTTCAAATTCGTTTTTATTTTCTGTCTTCTCTTCGATAGGACATTTGAGTTGTGTCTGTGCGTCTAATTCGTGTTTTTGAGTGTCTGTCTTCTGTATTAAATTCGATTCTACGTTCTCTAGCTTAATATGCGGTTCACCTTTTTTACTAACGTTGTTTGCGGGGTCTTCAGGTTCGCTAACACGTTGCATGGATTTTGATTCATTGTTATCTACTATATTTTTCTCTTTACTTTCAATCAAATTTTGGTTACTATTTTGAGAATCGAATCCAATTTCCTTTTCTTCGATTGGTTGTTTAGATGCTTCGCGTGATTTCTTTGAACGCCTTTTTTCTTTGTGCTCCTTTTTTTCAGATTTTTGTTCTTTGTCAGTTTTACTTATATCTTGTTTTTCTTCCTTTAAAGATCCCGCTTGGCTTGACTCAAGTTTTTCTTCTTGAGCTTCACATTTTACCTCGGTTTGTGTTTGCTTTAAAATAGATTCGTTATCTTTTTCCACTGTTGTAAAATCACCGGTATTATCTTTAATTCTCTCTTCTTCTTTACATTTTTGTTGTTCATAATTAAGATCGATAGTCACTGCATTCTCTTTTGCCTGCTCTGAAATTTCGATTTTCTTATTTATTTGTGGATGCTGTACATTTGTTTCTTTATCAGTTACGGCCCCTACTTTTTCAGCAGTATTACTGTATTCATCTTTCTGATCCATTTGTTTTTCAGTATCATGAATCTTACCCGTTTCACTTTGTGAATCTTTATTTGCGGGAATGTTTGACTTAATACTTAAAGACGTTTCATCCCGTTGATCTCCTATACTTGAAATATTTTCTTGTTTTTCTTCAGTTACATGTTTTTCATTACCTTGGTTATTCTGAATTTCGGTTCCTTCGCTTGTACTAATTTTTACCCCTGTATCTTTTTCCTTGATATTATAATCTTTTTCCTTTTGTTTTTTATCATCTATACCTGATTTCGATACCACGTCATCCATTTTATCTACTGTTTTGTCGGTTATTTTTTCATTACCTTCTTTAGTCTCTTCTTTGCTTTCTGGTGTCGTGTCTGGTTTGCTTATGACATCCGGTGTATTATCAATATTCTTTGTTTTGTTGTCGAGTTTATTACTTATTTCTAAATTTGTTTCACTCTTCTCTTCTGTAGAATTCCTACTATTCAGCACTTCCAGTTTTTCGGCATAAATTTCTTCTTGCGAAACATTTGCATTTTCTTCTAATGTATGTATTATTTTAAGATTTAAATCATCATTAGTGTCGATTGCAACATTAGTAATATTTTCTGTGACAGTCACGAGATCATCTGTAACTATTTTGATCTCTGCATTCTCTTTATTAGTCAAAGAAATGCTTAAAGATGAAGTTTCTTGATCGATTTCTTTTAGACTAGTAACAGTTCCTTTTTTGATATTTTTCTCGATTTCCTTTACGTTTTCTTTAATGTCGCTACTTTCTGCAGTTTTTGTAATTATTTCCAATTTTGTTTTAGAATCTTTTGCTTGTTCTCCGATTATCTCTTGGGTATTTTCTTTTCTTTCGGATTTCTTTTCAATTTCTGTTTTTTCATCTTTACTACCTTGTTTTTCACTTGGAATTAGTTGAACTGTTGCAATTTTTGTCTCGCTTACTGCCTTCTCCAATTCTACAACATTTTCTTTAACTTTATTGTCTTTGAATTCTGAAAGAATTTCTCGATATTTATCATCATCAAACTCATTTTTATTATCTTTTTCAATAAATGATGGTAAAATGTTATTATTAGTTTCTTCAATTAGATTTTGATTAATTTCTCCACTTTTATCAGGTATTTTTTGATCTTCCACATCAGGCTGTTTTGGAATATCTACTTCAAGAGAAACTTTTTCTATATCATCTATTTTTATTTTATCTTTATTGTTTTCTATTTGTGTTTGTACTTTATCTTTGTGATCATCTTCTCTAGCCTTTTGTATTATAGGTTCACTATATTTTCTAGACTCACCATCATTTTCAGATAGTAACTCCTCTTTTTTATCTGTGACCGAAACTTTCTCATTGATAACTTCTTTTGTTTCTATTTGTTGAGGTACTTCAACAATTTTTTCTTCAGGTTTTCCAATTAAACTTTCTTTGACATAAATACTTTCATTTTGAATATTTGTTAAATGATCACTTTCATTATCATCTATCCTTATTATTTCTTTTTCTAATTCTTCTTTTTTAACAGATTCTTCTTCATTTGACATTATATTACTTTCGATTATATTTTTCTTGTCATTTTCTGATTTTAAAGATAATCTTTCTCTATCGTCTTTATTTTTTATTTGATCATTTTCATCTCTTTTATTTTCTATAATTTGGTTTTCTAAAGTTTCAACCTCATTTAACGCGTTATCAAACGTGGACTGCTTTTCTATTGATAATTTTATATCCCCAGATGACATTGATATTTCTATATTACCTAAAATTGATTCATTGACTTCATGTTTTTGCCCACTGGATGACTTTTCTATTTTTGAATTATCCACTTGGTCATGTTCAAAATCTGTTGAAATTTCTACTTGTTTTTTGAGACATTCGTCTATTATTTCTTCACTTACTAGATTTTCTCCCTGAATGATACTTTGGCTTTCTTCAATTTGTAATCTTAACAGTAATTCTTCTTCTTCAGTTTTATGTTTGTCTCCGACATCATATTCAATTATTGTTTCTTCTATTTGTTTTTGTCTGTTATTTTCAGTTTTTGACGATATTAGATTTACTTCAGAATCCTTAAGCATTTTGTTAATTTCTTCAGTACTATGCTCTTCATAAACATTTGCTTCAGTCAATTTTTTGAATTCTTCCTGTTCAACTGAATCTGTGACATGTTTTTCACTTACCTTCTGTATATTGTTTTCTTCAGCTACGTCATCTTGTGAATGGTCACTCTTATTTTGGTGTTCATCTTCTTTGATAATAACCTTTTCATAGTTAATATTTTTATCAAGCGCGTTAATATTTTCATCGATAATATTTTCTGATTCATTTGATTTTTTATTCATATTGACGTCGACTATTTCCAAACCTTCACATTTATTTTCTATTTTTTCGTCACTTTTAATATTATTATCTTCATCTACTTTTAAGGATTTTTCATTATCATTTCGCTGTTTTACTTGAATATCTAACTTTTCTGCTTCAATTTGTTCCACCATTTTGCTTTCTTTGTTGATCTTTGTTTCAGTGCCAGTAGACAAGTTGGTCTCCTCTTTTATTTCAGTTTTTTCTTTTTCTGTAATTATGGGTTCTTTGTTTTCTTTCGTATTTTCAAAAGCACTTTGTACGTTTATATCTTTTTCTGCGATATTTTCTTTTACTTGAGCAGCGTTCGCTTCTTCTAGTTCTATATTTTCAAATACATTTTGATTTTCGTCTGATTGAATATCTTTACTTTTAATGCCTTCTGTTATATATTTATCTATTACTTCGTTGTCTATTAAAGACACATTTTCATCTGTATCTAATTCATTAATTTCTCCTTCTTTTGAATTATCACACTTATCCTTCACTAGGTTTGATAATGTGTCCCCTGACTCAATTTTCATGGATTCCGTAATGATATCACTTGTTTCTGCGGCCTTTTCAGTTTCTTTTTCATCTTTCTTTTTCGTCTTTTGGACAGTAGAACTTTCTTTTAGTAAATCATCGACGTTACAAATGTTTTCCTTCATTTTACCACGATTACTATCAATTTCGTTTTGGATAGACACTTTAATTATTTCTGTTAATTTAAACATTTTTTTAGACAAATCTTTAAAAATAGGTATCTTTTCTTTTACTTCCAATGTCGTTTTTTGTTCCATTTCACTTAATGTATTATTAATATATTTTATGGTGTCATCAACATGTTTAGTCAATTCTGAATTTAAGTTACTTATGTTTTCTAAAATATCTCCAGAAAGTGCTGAATTCAGTTCAGCTAAAATAATTTTCGTGAACGCTGCATCACTTGGTAATCTAGCAGTCTTATCAAAATTTATATAAAATTTTATGTCTTCAAAATGATTTAGAACATTACGTAATGATTTTGCAAATTGTTTCCAAGAAGATTTTTCGTCGCTTTTTAATATATTTACTATATTTTTTATTGATACCAAAAAACATCTTGAAGGTTCTCCGTAATTATCATACATATACCTTTTTTGTACACTAGTAATAGTTCCTCTCATGTTTGAAATACTTCCATAAATGCAATGTATGGCCGATAATATATTGTCTCTCGTAATGGAGTCGACATTTTTTTCAGATTCTAAATCTTTTTCTAAACAAAAAATTCTATCTTCGATTTGATCTAAGATTTGAATTATCTCAACTCCTCCCCTAATCAAAGCTTCTGCATCAGTCAAGAAATTTAACCGTAATGATTTTATTGTGTCTTTTACATTGTTTAAATTTGAAATAATATGTTCTAATTCATAAGAACTTTCAGGACATGACAGTTTTTCTATTGATTCTATAGTCTGGTTAACACCTTCTGAGCATACGTCAAGCATATCATTTTTAGTTTTATCGGTCGAAGGCCCTAAAGCCTCTTCATTATTTGTTTCACTTATATGTGCAACAAGCACTTGCAAATTTACACAAACTTCTTTCAAAAGCACAGGTGGACTATGTTCATTTATCTGTAGTTGAACACTTCTCACATTACATTCTAAATCTTCGAGGGTCTCATTGATAGTATCATCTATTGTCCCATCAAAATCACTTTTCAACTTCATAATAATTGTTTGTACTTCTTCAAGAGAATTCTGTATTTCCTCTATATTATCGTCACACGATATATCAATCATATCATTTACGTCTTTCAGAAGATGTTCTAATTGTTTAACTGAATTAGAATCTTCTTTGAAATCATCTGTAAATAAGAAAACATATATTTTTAAAGAAGAAATACTTAATATACGTATAAAATATAATATAATAATATATAATGTACGTAATAAAAAAGTAATATATAATAATATAATAGTATTTCTAATTTAGTTGGTACATCGCAGGGATAATCCTATTGGACTAATAGAATGGACTCATCCATTTATATGTAATAGTTATTTATTACATAGCACCAATAAAGTCGTACCCAAATCTCATAATACTTGGATTTATTTTTAAACATGTTAACAGGGTTATAACCCATACTTATATTTAAGGGTTATTCCCATTTTAAACATTTATTTTTTTAATTAGTATTTGAAAACTCACATCTAATTAAAAACTATGTCGTGCTATGTTACATACAAAACACGGCACGATATTGTTATTCCAACACAAAAAAAAAGTTTTTTATATAACAATCAAGTAAACGGCGTTTATGAAGTAATTTTTTTATGTTAAAAATAATTTAATATACAAAATCATAAGTATTTTAATTTTACGCAGACATAACAAACATACCTAATTGTAAGTTGTCTTTCAAATCTACTTGAGTAACTTCTATATCCTTTTCTTGAATTGTACTTATCTCTCCTGTTTGTAGATTTATTTCCACTGGAGTAGTTTGGTCTAATGACAATTTATCAGAACTTATATCACCTTTCTTTTCTATTTCTGCCGGAACATGTATTTCAAGGCCTTTATTGTCAGGACTTTTTTCTTTAATTGGTTTCATCAACGATGTTGGTTCCGAAAGATTTTCACTAACAGCTAATTCATATTTAAATGGTTCTTTCGTTATTAATACGCTAAAATCATCAAAATCTAAGATTTCTAGATTACAGTTAATCAATGTTGTTTCAATTATTGTTTTTAAACTACAGCGGAGATCGTTCATAACATTACTAGTTTTTGTTAGTTCATTTTTAGAGAAAAGTTCTTTTAAATTCTCAGATTCCTGAGTTGTTAGTTCGTAGAACGACGATACAGCTTTTTCTAACAATAAAGCTAATTTTAATTGTTCTTTTGAAAAATCATTATTTCCATTTTTGTCAGTAGATAAAACATCATATAATTCGTGAGCTATTTGAATAGATTGAGATACATCTTCTGAGTTGATGAGAGTCGAGAGATTAAGGATAACATTAACTGTTTCTTCACAAAAGTATTCACTTAAGTTTTCAGTAAGTCTTTCTGAAATAATATAAGAACAGTAAATAAATAAAAATATTTAATAAAGGTCAATAAATTTACATTCTTTACCAATACCAAACGCTTTTGTTTAGGCCATAGATATGATAATAAATAGTAAATTTTTTATGTTGATCTTGTTGGTATATCTATATTTATATAGTGTCTCAGAACGTAAGGATCAAATCAAACAGGGGTAAAGATGAGGTTGTTTGCCACCTTAAAATTATTATCCGATTTCTTATAGAATAAAGTATATAAGAAATAGTTTTCTGTTATAAAGGAAAATTTGTAAATTTATAAATGAGTGCTACGAAAAACAATAATACCAAAAAATATTGCCTACGTATCACAAAACCTTACTTATTTAATACAAAATCTTGTGAGGTATTATTTATTCTGTTGTCATTATTAATTTAGAAGTTTAAAGATATTTAAAGATACAAAGGGCCTATTTTTGTTTATTTAACATACCATTTAGTTTTTAAGTTTATAAAATTTGTCGTAGCGTTAGAGATAAACTAAAATAAATATTACCTTTCGATGATTTTATCTTTTCTTCAACTTTTTTGTCGACTTGTTTGTTATCCTCATCAATACTTGAGTCATACATCGTAAGATCTTTATTTGCCGTGTATAAATCTGTCGTGCTTATTGTGACATTCTTATCAAAGATATCTTTACTATTATTAGACTCTAAGGCTTCTACTTCTAATTTATTAACTGTAATATCACTATTTAAATCCTTTACATTTTCAATCTTGTAAGAATCAGCAATCGTTTCGGATGCTGTGCAAACTGTTGCTAAAGTAGGAGGAATATTTGATTCAATTTCATCTAAAGTATTTGTTTCTTCTTTTTGAATTTCCTTAGGTTCATTCAAAGATAGTGATGACTTGATATTACTAATAATTTTTTGAAGTGTACTTCGTAAATTAGTAACAACAGCCTTAAATGCTTGGAATTCATCTTTTCCAACTTTAGTTTCTAATTCTTGACTTTCTTCAATCGTTGTTTCATACATTATTAACATGGCTTCATTTAAACTAAGAACTAATTGCATTTGTTCTGTAGAAAAACTTTCCAGCTCCTTCTGTTTTGAAGAAGTACTTTCTCCTAAAGTGTTATCCCATAAAAGTTTTGCTATTTCAACTGTTTTCTCAAGATGTTCAGGGTGTAATGGAGGAGAAAGTTTAGTAATAACTGCCATTGTACTTTCCGAAATATATTCCTTTATATTTTCTATTAAGATATCTGCAACAATTTTTATTATGCGTGAATTACTACAATAAATGTATGAATTTCGATTATTACGAAAAAAAATTGTATGCAGTAGTTATATAAAAAATTATAAAAATAATCTATAAAATTTTAGGATATCGATATAATACATGGGCATCTTCAATTAATTATTTATTGTTTTTATAAAAAACGAGCAACGGCTATGTAGGACTTAAAACGTATAAACGTAAACGTATATTAGCTAAGTGCGTGCCAAATCACGCGCATGGAGGGTTCCGTAGTTTCCCTCATAATATACGAACATACCTATATAATTTATTTAATCTTTAAAATTTACTTATATTTAACAAATAACATGTTTATCTTAAGAATTTTCAATGAAATTTGGCCAAATTATATTTTTACTTTGATCGACTATATCTGGATAACTATTAAAACCTACATAGCCGTGATAATTTTCCTTTTAAATTCATTATATTTACCACTGTCGTGAATTTTTTCCTATTTTTAGAAGCAGTAGTTTAGTGGGTAGAAGGGGGACGACACTTGATTCTAAGAAATTTGACATTTTGAAGCTTAATATTTCGGAAATTGTTCCTCGTTCAGAAAAATGATTTTCCCACACCTATAATTATTTTTAAACGACCAATCCAACGATACCCTACACTATAGGAAAAATGAGAAAAATCTTTTTTGATCTCATTTTACATATAGGGGAGACACTAGACTACGGAACCCTAAAAAATGCAAATAGTAGATAGTACAATTTATAATATAATAATTAAGACACATTAAAAAAGCAAATCAAACCCGTAAAAATATATTACTTCGAAACTTAGTTTTTATTTACAGTTAATGCTATAATGTCATCTTACATGCGTAGATTTAAGAATAAATATTTTAGTAAAAATACATTGCATACCAAACGGCTTATTGATTTTAAAAGATTTTTTTGTTAATTAAAAGTTTCATTAAAGAAAGTTTTCTAATGGAAGGCATAAATATTTTAAAATTTAACTACCTATGTTTAAAAACAAAAAATGACATACCGTTAAGAGAAGCTAATGTTTCACTTTTCGGAGATATTAAATTTTCACTGGTTTCGGGTTTTGTAAATTCTTCTACAATCAATCCTTCACTTAACCCGTCCTTTTCCCCTTCCTTTATCTCAATAGGTAATTTCGATTGAGTAATTATAGATTCGTCTTGATCACTAAATTCTTTATGTTCGATTGGTTGTTCTGTCTTCAACAAAATTTTTTCCTTTCCTTTTGGTTCATCCAAATGAGTTTGCACAATTCCTGTTAATTGATCTTGTACCTCGGAAATGTCTTGAGTTTTTTCACCTCTAATATCTTCATCCTTCCTTCCTGTTTCTTCCAAAGGAGTTGAAACAATTTCGGTTAATTGATCTTCTGCTTTTGAAAGAACTTGTGTGCTTTCATCATGACTAACTTCTTTCTTGTTTACTGTCTCATCTAACTGAGTTGGCACAATTTCCGTTAATTGATTTTGTACATCCAAAATAACTTGTGTGCTTTCACAATTACTATCTCCTTTCTTGCCTTCTAACTCCTCCAAATGAGTTGGCGCAATTTCTATTAATTGATCTTGTACCTCGGAAACAACTTCTGAGCTTTCACCTTTACTATCTTCTTTCTTGCATTCAGACTCATCCAAAAGAGTTGGCACAATTGTTAATTGATCTTGTACCTCGGAAACAACTTCTGTGCTTTCACCTTTACTATCTTCTTTCTTGCTTTCTAACTCATCCAAATGAGTTGGCATAATTTCTGTTAGTTGGTCTTGTACCTCCGAAACAACTTGTGTGTTTTCACAAGTACTACCTTCTTTCTTGCTGTCTACCTCATCCAAATGAGTTGGCTCAGTTTCTGTTAATTGATCTCGTACCTCGGAAACAACTTGTGTGCTTTCACCATTACTATCTTCTTTCTTGCTTTCTAACTCCTCCAAATGAGTTAGCGCAATTTCTGTTAATTGATCTTGTACCTCGGAAACAACTTCTGAGCTTTCACCTTTACTATCTTCTTTCTTGCATTCTGACTCATCCAAATGAGTAGGTACAATTGTTAATTGATCTTGTACCTCCAAAACAACTTGTGTGCTTTCACCTCTACTATCTTCATTCTTGCTTTCTGACTCATCCAAATGAGTTGGCATAATTTCCGTTAATTGATCTTGTACCTGGGAAACAACTTGTGCGCTTTCATCTCTACTATCTTTTTTCTTGCTTTCTGGCTCATCTAAATGAGTCGGCACAATTTCTGTTGATTGAGCTTGTGCTTCTGAAACAGCTTCTGTACTTTCACCCCGACTATCTTCTTTCTGACTTTCTGGTTCACCTAAATGAGTCGGCACAATTTCGGTTAATTGATCTTCTATTTCTGAAACAACTTGTGCGCTTTCACCTCGAGACTCTCCCTCCTTGCTTTCTAGTTCATCGAAATGAGTCGAAACAATTCCTGTTACTTGATCTTGAACCTCTGAAATAATTTGTGCTTCTTTAACTTGACTATCTTCTTCCTTAAGTTCTGGTAAATTGGTTATATTATCTTTCAAAATTACATTTGTGCCTGTTAAAGCTATTAAGTCATTTTGTAAATCGGATACCACTTCTATAATTTGTTGTCGTATGTCTTCATTAGCAGGTGATGGTAATTCTTGGGTGTTTTCCAAAGCCTGTGCCTGCAACGACACCAAAGCTTTATGCAATCTTTGAGCTATTACTGCCTGTTCTTCATTTATTTTTCCGGCTAAATTGTCTTCAATACTATCTTCAGAATCAGGTTCTGTAGTTACAATGCTTTGTTGTAATTCTCGCACGATATTAGCAGATTCTTTTAAATCTTCTAATTTTATTACTGCTGATACCTCTTCAACAATTTCTATAATTTCAATATATTGCTCCATATGTTGTAAGAGTTTTTCTGTCCTTTCTGTAAAAATAATTTTGATATCAAATTAAAATATACTTTTAAACCACAACCTAAACTTGAACAAAATCTAATTATCATTATTTTAGTTAACTTTTATTTAAAACATATAATACCTATAAATAATTTTATAATTTCCTAGTTATCTTCTTGAAATTACTTTTATTAAGTTTTTAAAGAAAAGTGTAACATTGTCAATGTTAAGAATATTAAAGGAACAATAAATTCGTCTTAGATAACAATCTTACCTTTAAGTGATCTTTGTTTCTCCTCAACATTTTCTGCGACCGGAATTCTATGTAATATATTTTGAATAACTTCAGTTGACTGACAAATTGTGTTTATACTTTCTGACATTGGCATGACTTCGATGGCACTTATTATGCCACGAATTAAGTTATCAAGCTTAATTACAACATTTGTATCATCTTGATTAATATTTATTTTTTCAAAATTAAGAGTCTGATCAAGATTTCTTATGTTTTCACTGATGTTACTTAATTGTAACTCTGCTGATTTAAAATTCAATATTTCAATTCCTCCATCACTTTCTATAGTAGAGATTTTTTGTAGGATGTCTAAATTTTTATCGCTTAGCAATTGATTGTAGATCAATTCAAGAGGCGCTATGGAATCGATCAAATATTTCTTTAAAATATCTTCCTTATTACTGGACTCTTTATTCATATCTGTCTCTTTAGTTTCTTTAACTTTCTTTCTTAAAATATTTGAATTACTCAAATTCACAAAGTTACATTGTTCTAAAGAAATAATATGTTTTCCAATATCGTGAATAATTTGTACAAAATTGTCATCTTTTGATAACAATTCGGGTTTAATATTTGCAACACGAGTTAACGCATCTTCCAGAAAAACTATAACCTCATACATATTTTCTATTGCACATTTAATTTGAGACGTGTTTTCAAAATACGTCGTTTCCAAGAAAATTTTAACCATTTCTTCTAATCTACTTATTTCTGCATTTATTTCTGCATCTGATGAAATTCTTTCTTCGAATTCGGTAATTATTATATTTAATGTCTCAAGCGTTTGCCGTAAACAATTTATTTTAGTAGATACATCCATGACGTTATCAGTAATTTCGAGGGCAGCTAGTAATATATCCAAGGAATCATTCAAGTAACATTTAAAATTTTGTATATTATCTTTAATAATATTAACTTTTTCGGGATTTACTTCTGCAATATTTTTATTAACTGGAATGATATTTACATCAACAACCGCTAAATGTTGCTGCGTTTCTTGCAATTTTGGAACTATTTCCACTAATCGGGAAAAACTCAAAAAACAAGGAAGTTCTTCATATGAGTCCAAAGTAACAGGATGCAAAATTGTCTCAATTTGTGCTCGTATATTCTCTAATTCGTCAATAGTTGACTTAAGAGATAAATATTCCGCAGATTCTACAGAATCTAGAATACTTAATACATCTGAATTTTGTAATGTCATAATTTGTTCACTTAATATCTTTAAAGACTGACTTGATGCTGATGGTAAAATTTGTTCAGCAAATTGTATATTTTCAATTTCATTTGTAGTTGCTGTCATAAAATCGTCTCTGTGTAAAATATCTGCGGTAGTTTTTATACCAGATATATCTTCTAGGGTGGACATATCATCGATACCTTCTATTACAGGTTGCTCTTGAATCATAACTATACAACTTTTTAGGTTTTGTATGACATTTGCAATACTACCGCTAATATCAATATGGGACACATTTTCATTACATTGAGATATAACATCGTGTTGCAAAATTTCTAAAGTATGACGTAAATCTAAAAGTGGTTTTGCATAGTCTGTCAATAATTGACTAAGTTCCTGAGAATCAGCATTTTCACATATAACTTGATTAAGTACACTAACGTTTTGATGTAGTTCAAGAAGTGGATTTGCAATAGATTGAGAGAAAGATAAACTTTCTAAATCAGATATTTTATCACTTTTTTCGGTAGCAGTGACATTCAAAGAAGCAACACAGTATTTAAGATCTACTAAGATGGGAGAAATATTTTCCATCACCCTTTTTAAAGCCATATCCTTTATAGTTTCATGAGTTGTTATTTTACTAATAGCAACAATGGTTTGTTCTATATTTTCAAGGACAACATTAACTTTATTTTCTTCATATTTCCCTACTGATAAATCTTTTAATTCTTCCAAATTTTCGTTTAAGCTTATTTCTTCTGCTTTATTTAAAGTTTCTTGTATACAAACTTGTGTATTTTCGATATTTGAAAGCAAGGAATAATTTAAATCTGGCTGAAATACATTATTGATAATACTTGTTTGGATTATTTTAAGAGTATTATTAATGCTTGTAAGAGAAAGTAAACTGTTTGTGTCCATACTTTTGATTGATGTATTCATTCTATTAACAGCATCACAAATTTCCAATAAAGTAAAATATTTGTTTGCATCATTACTTTCTATAACATTTTCTAAAACTTTTGTTAAATTTTTGTGAAAATCTGTCATGTGGTATTTAATACTGGGAACTGTTTCAAGCATTGGTAAATTATTTTCTAAATTAATTAGAATTTGTGCCATTTTTTGAAGAGCTTCTAACTTATTATCACTGTTTAAAATGTCATATTTGCCCGTTTTTATTTCTAGTTCATCTAAATGTATAGATATTTCCTTTATATTATGTTTGATCGCATCTAAAACTTCACTTAAATCATCTATATTTTCCATACTTGTAGTTTCTGGTGACAACTGTTCAAATGACGATCTTAGTTTTAAGACGGATTCCATAGCTGTCTCTATAATTTCTGTATTATATTTTTGTAAGTCGGATTTTGACTCAGTTACTGAAAGAACCTCTATCTGTTCTAAAGCAGTTTGTAAATCTTGAATAGGAGTTGACATGTCATTGAGTATAATTTCGCTTGTTTTGATATTAGCAAAACTTGTAGCTTTAGAAATATCTACTTCCTCTACTATAAATAATAATGACCTTAGTGATCCCCTAAGTTCATGGATAGCCTTTTGTGTATCACGTAAATGTTTTGATTCTAACGTTACTATTTGATTGTTATCATCTTTTTCGTCCTTTTTATTTTCTTCACTTTTTACTATATCTAAAGAGTGGTTAATAATACTAATTAAGTCTGTTGCTATTGTGTTAATGCTGAACATTTGGGTCTTTTCAACAAGTAGATCTTCATGAGATAGTGTTGTATTAATATCTTTTACAATATTAGACATATGAAATCCACATTTTCGAATAATGGACATACAAGTTTTCTTAACTAATGTTTTGTTATCACTTTCAACATCAATACACTTACTCATTATGGTAAGTGATTGTTGAAGATTTTTCAATGCTTGCGGAAGGTTGTTCATTAAAGGTATGATGTTTTCGGAAGGTTCATTAATCGTTTCTCTAATAGCATCAGCAATACTATGGATTTCTGAGAGTGGCGTTATTAAGCTATTTATAATTTCTAAGCTATTTGATGCAGTAGCAGCTGTGGTCATAAATTCAGATTTTAGTATAATATCGCGTTCGAGGATTTGTATTTCATTTATAACTTCTGTTAAGGATGAACTGATTGCATTCATAGCTTCCTTTATATTATCTCTATTTATATCTAGTTTGCTTATTATTGTTTGAGATTCCGTCTTTATTTCTGTCATCTCTTCTTTCATTTTATTTAAAGACTTTTCGCTACCTGAACTAGATCTTCGTGAGCTCCTGCTACTACGTCTCTGCCTTTTAGGTTTAGTTGCAGAAACATCTGTTTCTATAGCTTGATTTTGTAAATCTTCTTTAAGCAAAACTGTTTTTGTAATATCCGAAGACTCCTGACCATCGTCGATTGATGGTTTCGATGATTTTGACTTGGGTTTGCCAGTACTATGAGCACTTGCAAAACTTTGAAGATCACTTTCTGATAAGACTTGAGTATCGTCATCTTTTTTTTCCTCTGAAAGTGATTGATCCCGTGACAAACTAAAGTAATCATCAGCACTCCTCTGCGAATCAGATTTCTTCCTATCAATTTTTTTGGGAATATCAGATTTTTCCTCAGATAACAATGCTATTGTTTTTTCCAAATAATCGTCACCTTCAGCTTCTATGTCTAACGAAAGCTGCGGAGGACCATTTTCATCTGCAATTGAGATGTCTTCTATATCAGCCTCTGTTCTAAGATCTTCTTCAGGAGATGTAAAATATTCGGGAGATACATCAATAATTATAGCTTCCATTAACAAATTCCCTGAAGTAGATGTCTCTTTAACAAATCTTAAAGGAGGGAGTTCAACGACATTATGTTCGGTTACGTTTTCCGACAGTTGATCAGCGTACATTTCCACTATTTGTAATGCTTCTTCTTCTGTTAAGTCTGGAGTTTCATATAAGGAAACAGATACTTCTTTTCCATCAAATGAGAACGATATCTCTCCTTTTTCATCTAATGTCATGTCACCAACGGGAGTATCGTACATTTGCGAAGTTCGTTCTTCATGAATAGTACTAAGTGATAAGTTTCTTTGTAAAGCTTGTTCGTCGGCTTTCTTTTTACTTTTAGCTTTCATTGAATCTTCAAAACCGAGAAGAGATGCTGAACTAGCTGCAATACCCATACAGTTTTGTGCTTCGCAGGTATATGTTCCTAGACAACATGTTCCATCTTGACCAGAGATTATCCTATGAATATCACCCGGTTTTAATTCTTCGCCGTCTTTATACCATTTTAACACTGGTTGCGGTACACCAATAACTTTGCATTCTAAATTTACAGCACCTTCATCAGATAAAATTGCCTGAAGATTTTCTAGGAACCGTGGCTTTTTGTAGTGTCGGGGAATTATTAATTTAAGAAAACATGACGTTACACTGTGACCAAAATCATTCATAGCAACACACTTCCATTCTGCCTGGTCCATAAACTCAAGGTTTTGAATATCTAAAAAGAAAACACCACGCTCTTCCTTTCCATGATGACAACGCGAAGACTCATCTACGGGTTGGTCATCACGATACCACAATACTGTAGGTTCAGGCGGAATGGCAACTGAAACAAAAACTAAGCTATATTTTACAGTTAGGTACGTCAAATACAAATATATATTTCACCTTTTCGTGGTCTACAATTTCTGTAGAAAATATTTCTTTGAGATCAATACCCTTTATAGCAACTTTGAACAACCATACCAACATTCAGAACAGAAAGAAGCTATGGGCTTTTTCGCGAGTTTATCTGTGGCGTCTATGTGTTATAAAAAAATTATGTGAATGATATCCAAAAATATTTTTAACAATAATTAAATTGCTAGTTTTAGGAAATCGATATTCTTTATCCAAAAAGAAGAGCACACGAACATTTTACTTACAATAACAATGAAAGATACCAAAACAAAATAAAAAAAAACATTAGAATATCACTAGGATATGTTCGTAATTAATAAATAAGTATATAGAAAATATACGTAAAAAAACAAATGTAAATATTTTTAGCCCAGCACTGTTAATATAACATATACTTCTTACCTTTAATTGTAAAACGGAATGGTTCATCAATTTTAGCTTCAACACTTTTTAGTCCTTGTAGGAATTTGGGCGCTTGGTTTCTTGAAAACAACTGCAGTTTCTCCTCTTCGTTCAACTGGTTCTGAATATCTTCAACAGTCAGTTCAGCAGAGCTACTTGCTTGACCCATACAGTTTCTAGCGATACAGCAATAGGAACCCAAAGAATTTGTCCCAGTAAGCTGGTAAACATCTCCTGGTTTTAATTCTTGCCCATCTTTAAACCAACTCAGTACCGGAGTAGGAAATCCAACAACCTTGCATTCGAATGATACGAGCCCTTCTTCTGTCAAAACAGCTTGGAGGTTCTCCATGAACCGTGGTTTCCGGTAGTTCTTTGGTACTGAAAATATAATTTGAGAATATTAAATAATTAGAACACACTTTTTTTAAACACACCGAGGAGCCGAGATGGCTTAGTGGTGAATAGCTCGATTTAAATCGAACACCTTCGCCCAGAAGTGGGACATTTACTGGTTGTTACTTTACTTTTTTATTAAACACGTCCAGTTTTTAAATTATTCCTCTATGATAACTTGCATAATCATCTGTATCTCTTACTTTCTTCACATCTGTCGGCCGTCTTGAACATTTTAACATGGAATATTTTACAGATGTAGTTGGTGAAGGCGTCTTAGAGGAGATATTCCCCCAAATAACCCCGCACACCGTCTTCGAGGACATATTCTATGTTACACTAGTGATCGGCTTACCATCCATGGAGACGTAACATGTGGAGATCCCCACGCGTCCCGCCGCGCTGGTCGCCACGCACTTCCACTCGCCCTCGTCCTGAAACTCCGCTGAGGTTGCCTCCAGTAAATAACCCCCCACACCGTCTTCGAGGACATGGTATCTGAAACAAGGTTTATGAATATTGATTGAGACCGCTAGAACAAGAAGTGTCTAACCAAAATTAAGTTGTCTTTTACACCTGCAATATGTTGCCTTTGCACGCAAAACGATTTTACTATAATTTTTATGCATTATGAAATGGGATTTTTTTTAGCATTACAACTTTTTGTAAATATCTGAGAGACAGAACAGTCTGAATATTGAATATCTCAAATGCTTAACTTTTTAGATAAGCTTATGTTATCTTGGAAAATTTCTTTATTTTTTATGTACGATGTAATTATTTAACTGCTTTTTTAAGCTTACCGTTCACTAGGTTCTATTTTTCCTTCCTTATTGTACCAGACGACACTACGAGGCCATGGTGGTACCACAATGTGACAGTTCAAGTTTAAGGGCTCGCAGATTCTTACGAACTGATCCTCTAGTTCCTTAGTAAATATAGGTGGCGGTTCTGGAGTTATTCCTCTGAAAATAAATAATTTCAATGATCATTGATGCAAAATAAAAATTAAACTACCTAACATGCACCTATGATCAGTTTAGCCACTTAAAAATATTTCAAGAACTGTATTTACTTGCAACCAAACATGAAATAGAAACTGAATCTCTGGTCTGGTGTTATCTATATTTCATGGATGCCAATCTAATCCATATTAAATGTTAATCGAAAAAACCGTTTCCAAAAAAATAAGATAATTATTAACTTATTACTATATCAATTATTATTAGTAATAAATTTCACATACCCTGAACTTGGTCGAGAAGAGCCTTCTCTGCTCGCACGACCAACTACATGAACTTTCGACGACGAATAGGCTCTGCCCATGCAGTTGACAGCCTCGCACGTATAAGTGCCGAGTGAAGTTGGATCCTCAGCATTAGCAGTCAAGGCGAAGACGTCACCGGCTTTGATTTCACGACTATCCTTTAATTTTATAGAAAAAAAATTGAACACGAGTAATTTAAAGGTCTTTAAATCGATTCAAGAGCTAACAGCTTCCTCGGCCAACGAATAAGTTTGGCCATAAAAATGCTACCAGTATTTTGGTTGCCATACCCCGTTGCAGTGCCTTCGAGGAAGGTAAAATGTATTTATATTAGTCACAAAAATACAACAATGTATTTTTCCTTACCTTAAACCAACGCAACACCGGAGTTGGAACCCCTACCACTTTACACTCGAGCGATACTGTGCCCTGTTCTGTAAGCAACGCTCGCAGTTCTTCTACAAATTCAGGACGTTTGTATGCTTTTGGTACTGTAAAAGAAAAATATTAATACTAACTAGCAATAAGTAATAGTTACGGCGTGATAAGGGCTTCATGCGCTGGACCTGATCCATCATCACAAATCCGTAATTAGTTTTACCCGAAGAAAAAGCAGACATTTTTCCACCCATACCCACATTTGGCATTTAAATACACCTATGAGTAAGACAGATATTTTTCCTTTAATACTGGCCCATACATATATAAGTAAAACACCGGCAATTTGTAGCTCCTCTGGTGTTGCTAACGTTCATAGGCAGCATTCACTTTTCATCACGTGATCTATCAGATCACTTGCCCCTATCCTAAATAAAAAAAAATAGTAGGATTTCTTTCTTAAACGGTACTGACCCAAAACATTAAGATGAGCAGAGCAGCTGGCCCGGCCCCCAACGTTCTCCGCCGTGCACGTCCACCGGCCGGCGTCGTCCACGCTCACAGCGGAGATGTCCGCGCACCAGAAATTACCATCTCGCACCAGAGCGATCCTCTCAGCTTCTAGCAACCGGCGCTCGTTGCGATACCATGTCACCTGTTTAATGTTTTGCTATATTAAATACTAGCAGACCGGCCCGGCTTCGCACGGTTATCCCCAACTTTTTGAAGATTTAATATACAGCCTATGTTCACCGGAGCTAGCGTAGCTTCACAACAGTGAAAGAATTTTTCAAATTGGTCAAGTAGTTTCGGAGCCTATTCAATACAAACAAACAA
>DVXP01000182.1:0-25387 GCA_018235645.1 Junonia grisea | reverse complement strand
AAAAAAAATCTTCATCTTTTAATCACCAAATCTTACATTAAAAGGTGGCGAAACGGAGTTCGCCAGGTTTGCTAGTTTATATTAAAAAGATTTACCATGATATAGTGACACATCACGCTGTCCATGGAATCGTAACATGTTTATTTATTAAACGTCTGTATTTACCACTTTGTACAACACGGGAGCATAACCGGACTGCTGCTAGTACTGTTATATTTAGACGTAAACATTCAAAATCTTTTACCTCTCAGACCCATACTATCTAATTTCCATAGAAACCTTTATATAGGCTATTAATTAATAAAAAATATAGCAATAATATGTTTTATTTCAGGTCACAGCCTTGGAGCTGGAGTAGCAGTATTAGTCGCGTTAAAATTAAGGCCAAAATATCCACATCTAAAAGTGTTTGCATTCTCAACTCCAGGTGATTACTAATTTTAACGTTAATTATTTTTAACAATCGCTTTATAATTCTATTCAACATTGGTTCTTATAAAGCATTGAATTTTACCATTTCTAATATAAATCAATAAAGTATTGATGTATTTGATTTTCAGCGGGGTTGATAAGCCGTGAAGCAGCAAGGTTTACGGAGAGCTTCGTCATGACAGTCGGAGTTGGAGACGACCTGGTGATGAGGCTCAGCGTCCACAGCATAGAAAACCTCAGGACCAAAGTCATACAGACGATACACGCTACTAAACTGCCAAAGGTAAAATAATTAGTTCTTTGCCAAAGGTTACAAATCTGTAATTACTAAAACTATTACACCACGTCTCATTTTGTCATTTAAAAAATTAGCCAAGTGCGTGTCGAGCCACGCGCATGAAGGGTTCCGTAGTTTCCATCATAATATTATGCAAACATAAATAATGTCGTTAATTTTATATATAAAATTAACTTACATCTTTCAACTAACATGTTTATATTATTAATATTTATTGTAATTTGAATGAGGTTAAAAAAATCGACATGAATCCAAAAATTCAATAAAATCCATTTAAACTACGGGATTACATTAAACAACAGTTGCACGGTGAATCGACGTTTGCGCGATTCAGACATGAGTTGCAATTGCTTAGCTATGAAGATTTGGTTGAAAACTTCATAAGCGCGATTCAGAACTCGCGACATGTTTTATTAATACATTGTTTTATACCTTTTTTATATTATAATTTAATTGAAACTTATTTATTAATTATTAATTTATTAATTAAAACTTATATATTAATTTAAAATTAATAATATTTACGTAAAGTAACATGTAATTTAACAAGTGAAATATTTATTTTTACTTTGATCGTCTATAACTCGATAACCATAAAAGCCAATATAGCCGTGATAATTTTCCTTTTAAATTCATTATATGTACTACTATCACGAATTTTCCCATATTTTTAGAAGCAACACTTTAGTGGGTAGAGGGGAGGGACACTTGACTCTAAGAAAAATTGAGACTTCAAAGCTTAATCTTTCGAAAACAGTTCGCCGTTCGGAAAAATGGTTTTCCCATACCTATAGTATTTTTAAAAGACCTATCCAACGATACCCTACAACATGGGATAAATAAGAAAAAAATTTTTGGTCTCTCTTTACACATAGGGAAGACACCCTGAAAAAAAAATATTTTTTAAGATTTTATTGTACGACTTTCTCGGCGTAATTCATATGTGTACTCATACCGAATTACAGCTTTCTGGTATTAAGGGTCTCGGACCAAAGCCGCGGACAGACAGACAGACAGACAGACAGTCGGACATGGCGAAACTATAAGGGTTCCGTTTTTTACTACGGAACCCTAAAAAGGGCGTTTTAATGAAAAAATCAGAAATCAAGTATATTATGATAATCAATATTTAGTATATTATGATATGGATTTTCGCATATAATGGCTATTTGCGCAATTCCATATCTTGTCTTGTTCAAAAGCGGAAAATTCTATATTCATACCTTTATTAATAATGTAACTTTTTGCTCGTGGTTTGGTCCATCCTTAATGCCTTAAAAAGTACGTAATGTCCATCATCGAAGTCACATTTGAGACTCTGATTATTTAGGCGTGAAAACATACTAGACATAAAGAGTATAGACAGAGTCACTTAGTTACATAAGATTTTTTTTATTCTAGTATCGAATAATGCTGAACGGGTTCGGCTACGCGTTATTCGGGGTGCCGGCCCGCGACCTGGAGTCGACCTGGCGGCGGCCGGAGGACCTGGAGGCGAACCAGTCCGACGACTCCGACGCGCTGCTCGTGCAGAGCGTGTCCACCGTGAGTGCTGTCAGTACTTACTACCAGGTTACCGTGTGCTGTGCTGCTTGGGACAGTTGGGACTCGTTGGACGACGCTCGTGTGACTTGTTGGATGTTGAGTGTACATTTTTTTTGGGTTGGGGTTTTCTGTTGCAAAATATTGTTTAAAATTAATTAAAAAGCTATATAGCTTGTATAAACAAGAAAATCTTTACCTACATTTAAAGAAATGTACAAATGGTTTTTGTATTGTGTTTGCTTGGATGTCAGTCAACGTTTTTTTTCTTGTTTTGTGTTTTTTTAATAGTTTATACTATCTTAAATAGAGTTTAATAACATCGATGTACTTCTTAATATCGTACCTACATAATAATAAATAAAAAGAAAAATACCTAATCCGTCGATTTTCAATAATGTTATTGAATATTCTTTATGAAGCTCTATTTTGAGATACGTATATCTATTTTACATTTATTTTCACACCAAACAAGCATGCACATATCATTGGTTTACAGTTTTACACTTGCAAGCCAAATACTCGTATTTCTATATCATTTACCTTTTCACTACAAATTGTACAAATGAAAACGAAAACATATTAATGTAACGTAACACAGCTTGTATATATCCCTCTTCTCCTATTAGGGAGAAGGTATGGAGCTCAGTCCACCACGCTGCTCCACTGCGGATTGGTGGATATATTAATGATATAATGATAAATGTTCGTTAAATTAACATTTAACAGACAGACACGCCATCATAAAGTTCTGTAATTTTCCGTTTTTTTTTTAACAAAAGGCGATCACTAACTTAGCAGCCAAAGATTATTTTTAAACTTATATACCTATCTATTTACGAAATGTTCATTTTAATATGATTTGTTCACTCTCTTGTTGTTCGTTTACTTTTTGTACAATTGTGATGAAATGATATACTCATATATACCTACATCTTCAACATTATCTTTTTTCTTTGTTTAATTATGTGTGCACGCTATTTATTTAATCACTTGTCCTAGTCAATACCATACGCAAGAGAATTCTTTTATGGACAAAACAGGATTTCAATACATCAGGCCTTCTCAAATTGTCCGGGCATCAACGAACTCCCTGTTTTAGGCCCGCTTGTTCAAGACGACCTTTTTTTGTCCCTCCACTAGAATTATATTTACGCCTACATACCAATAATAGTTCGACTACGAACGAACCCGTATTCGTAAGCCGGTTTGTTAGGGACGGCTTTTTTTTATCTTCCATTAAAATAATTTTCGCATCCGCGTCCGAATATCAGACAGTGAACGCCTGTCTCCACTCCTGTGCCGTAGGCCGGCTTAGCGAAGACAAAATTTTAAAACCGTTACAAAAATTGTATCGCGAACACTCTGCCCTCAAATGATGTACCCCTAGGGGTTCGTGTCTCACTTTGAGAAACCCTGCAATACATCATAATGACCGACGGTAAACATAAAAAACAATGCAGTACAATATTTTGAACAAACACAATCAAGTCTTAAAGGAATATGTACGTAATATTATTATATGTATGTATATCTACTACATATTATATACCTACATATATAAAACTATATAATATAAAATTCAGAGATTATACTATATACAGGAACTCGTACACTGAGATATAAGTATGATACATTATTATATTATATGTATATTTTCACTGCTTTGTCGAACTCTCAAATCGTTTTCGGAACAGTTTATTGACAATTTCAAGATCGAAGATCGTATAGAAAATAATGAATATAGGTAGGTATATAGATATTTAAATAAAAAATAAACATGATAGTAAAACTTTGAAATCATTCGGACAGTCGGACTTCCTCATGGTAAGTAAGTAATACAATGCTTGTCCATAGTCAAGTCAGAGGAATATTTTACGAACTAATTTTCCTGTTCATGTTTAATAACAGCACGTGTGTACGTTTTTCATCTTTTATTATTTTGTGTCATTAATATACAACATAGGTTCCATTAATTAATCATTTCTGTTTAATGTTTCTTTTCCAAAAAACTGCTAAAAAATATCAATGTCAGAATTTAACTAAATGTATTTATTTAAATATAACGTAATTTGTGTTTCTGCCGAGAATTTTTATCAGTAGTTCCTATTAAAATGGAAAATCAATTAATTATGAAAGAAGTCAATTTTTATGTTGTGTTCACACCAAAATGGTTGTAATTTTTTTTTAATTTTCAAGGAGGCAGCGCTAGTGTCGCGGAACATTTTCGCGCGTCGGTTTTCTTCGGCGCGGCTGTTCACGCCCGGCAGGATCCTGCACATCGTGCGTAGAAAGCGCATGGGTATCGAAAAGTTCGTATTAACTGATAAGTATATTGATTCTATAAATATACAGGATTTATTGAAATATGTTGAATTTATCTTCATTCTTTTGTCACATGTCTGAACATAGCAATGAAGCCGATGAAGAAGGGTAATTTATGAATTATAATACTGAATAAAATAAAATTAACTCGTACCCATATAAAAATATTCAAATTAACAAATATTAAGAGATTCATCTTTGAGTTAGAAAAAAAAACAAATTTAATGTTACCAAAAAAAATTATAAAACTTGAACTAACATTGTTATTGGAAATCATTCTAGGAAAGTGCGCACGCAGGAGCCGACGTACGAGATGAGGTGGGCGTGTGCTGAGGACTTCATGGAGCTGCAAGTAATGCCGAGGATGCTCCTAGACCACTTGCCGGAGAACGTGCACCGCACCATACAGACTGTTCTAGAAGAGAGGCACACGTATCGCGTTACTCAAGTCGTATAGAGTCGCTTCATAGAAACTTAAACAACAAAATCTAATATAGGTAGTGTCTACAAAGATGGCGAAGCTATAAGTGTAACAGCAACGTTACATAAGAAACAAATTATTAATTACAGTAATACTGTAGGAATTACAGGATAAAAACATCTAATTAGCATATCAACGTTTGTAAGTAAATTTTTAGAAATTTCAAAATTTAATACAATTTCGACTTTGCTTTTAGAGATTTTATAAAAAGTTTTCTTTGTGATTAATTAATATTTCTTATTACGAGTGATCGTCGATAAAGTTTGCGGAGGAAAGGGGTGATATAGAAAATTATGGTTATATAGATTGTGAAAATATTTTATACCTATATAATTATTGAAATTAGCAAATATAAAGAAAGTTAGAAAAATATGCCAAACTGACAACAGTTCAATAGACGCAGCAGATTAGCACCGTAAAAAGCAAACAACACGAATGGTGATCAAGTTGCATAAACATTTACTTAGTTTGCTTTAACTTCAACTGCCGCACTCGCTTGCCAATTCATTGAAGCCTTAAATTTCTATTTGTATAAATCTCATAGTTTAATTAACTATAAACGAATATTACCGTATAATAACGCTATGCGCGAAATCGACCATCGTTTTAATTAAGGTATCTTCAAATATTAATTTCTGATTTTAACATAAACTACGATTAAATAATTATTAAATGTCGGTATACCTACCAAGTAAAAACATTTACTGTATAGCAACCGGACGTGTTAAAACTTTGAGAAAGGCAAGTTACTTGAATGCAGATTATTATAAGTTTTGAACAACTGAAGAGAAATAAGTATTACAAGAATTTGAAACTCATAACTAAATAAATATTTAATATACGTATATATTTTAATATTGTAAATATTATCTTAAGTAAATAGTGAACATGTAAATAATTGTAAGTTATAAACTGACAACGGCATTAGTAGGCGTAATGTGAGAAGACTGTGATGACGTTAGTTCGAAAATATAAAATATAGATGAATATATCTTTTGGAGTATAAAGAGAATATTGATTCTACAGGCTTATGAATTTGCTCGTATGTCGGGATGCGCTTTGTAGACGTAAGGGTACGTTCAGACGTTATAAACGTCCTGATTTCTTTAAGTGGTTTAAGTGTTTATTTCTCAATGTTATTCGATTCATTAAAATCAATTGTTGGTCGCTTTAAATGGAGTTGAAAACTCAGTGTTGATTTGCTCAATTGAAAAGCAATTTGTTTTCAAAATTAATTTTAAACCGCGTATTATTGCTGTGTACGTAATGTTAAGAGTCGCGAAGCTACCATACCACTTAGTACAATAACTAGTTAAAGTAGGATACTGCGTTACCGGTGTCAATTACGTAGAAAATACAAAATAGTTTTATTTTACCCTCTGTAAATATGTGACGACAAAGAAGTTTACGATTCCTTGCATGTTGTTCTCATTATAGTTACTAAATTGAAATCTTTGTACTAGTTTTTAAAAATTGTACCTATTAGACAATTTCTCTTAAATATAAGCATAAAAATATTTTTATTGTAATTTTGAAAACGTCTTATGTATTATATTATACGCCACATTTTAAAAGCTTGCCAACATTGGATCAAATCTATACCCACTGCACCAATTATTACCTACTTAATGTATAAAATTCGGGAACAAATTAAGCGAACTTGATAAAATAGTTTAACAATATAAAATATCTCGACTCTAGCGCCGTCTGCGTGCGTTACAGCATTTACCTCTTATATAAGTAGAGTAGACAATATACATTCCAATTTTCGCAAAGGTGACACTCAGTCCTATATTCATTGATCTGGCCACACACGAAGTACTTGTACAAATCGGTTTTGCGCATAAAAGTTGGTGCAAAAACAGAACATTGGACATTGGCCTCGCTATACATAACAATTATGGAATATCTTTCTATTTCTTTTATAAGACAGACGAGGTTTTAGTCATTAAAAGAATTTTTACATACTTTTTTGAGTTTTGCTTTTTTACCGCATATGAGCAAAAAGATTTGTACAAGTTACTAAATTAAATATTTACTTGATTGTTAGCCGGAATCAATAACTTACTTTGAAATACTTGGACAAGTTTGTGTGGTGCCTTAATGGTTTCAAATTTTTAATAAATGTTAGTTATTTTTTTTATTATTTAAATAAATATCATCCACTCGTATGACGGTAAGTTCACTTATTAGCAATTTATTTTCTATATTTTTATTTTATGAAAATAAAATACTCAGACTAATTGAAACTGTCAATATTTTATTTTATAAATCGCTATTTTACTTCATACAATGTTAATTAGATCTTATTTTTTTTGTGTTTTTTCTTTAATGTCAAATTGTTTCATTTATAATGCAGTTTTAATACAAAAAATTTTTCAACAATGACAACTATATCAAGATTGGACTGTTTCGAATCTCATTATTTTTTGTACGTTGAATGTAATTTCAAAATTTTATAAATTAGAAGTATTTCTTACTACGAAACTGTTTATAATATTGTTATGACATTGTGTTACTTAACTGTGTATGTTCGAGTATTAGAAGGACTGAGGTTCTTTTCACTTGTACCCTAAATTAGGGCTTTATATTCTGTCTCTTTATGTATTAGATGTAGCCAATATTTTGTGTTGGGTTTATGTTATTTATAATAAAATCTATTTTAAGTATCTGCATTTTTATTACTGAACCACAGATAAAAAATAAAGACTTGGAAAGTAACCTTACATCAAATACTAAATAAAGAAATATTGTTTAGTTACACACTGAAACGGAAGCAAGAAAATTATAAAATACGAAAAATATGATAGTTAAAATCGCTGTCTTGTCAAAGTAAATAATAATAATAAAAATATGAGCATTACATAAATGTTAATAATAATAACTCTCATTTGGGAATAACAAATGTTTAATTTCAATCTACAACGCTAGAAAAATAAAGTTTCTCAGTCAATTTAGAATATCACAGCAATACACTTATTAATTATTATTATTAATTAATTATTATTAAAATACATAATCTTTAACATAAACACCGTCACTAAATCTATAAATAGGTATAAACGAGTCATAATATGGATGATTAACATGTTAGAGAATATAACGCTTTGGAATATAAACTAGATATGCGAAGATTACAATGAGATCTCGAGTCGTTATCGGCTTTTGTGCCGGTATCATCTGACAAGCGTACGGAGTTCTGCAATGGCCGCTTGTGACGTAGCCGTCTTCTTCTTTTCTGATTTATATCTGTGAAATTAAAAAATGGAATGAGTTTGTTCAGATCTCTTTTGTTAGCGTTAAACATGGACTTTATTATTGTATTTCTAATATTAGACATGGAATAAATCATTCATAATGATTTTTTTAAAAGACTGTTATGTTATTCGGCCTCTATAACGTATCAATGAGTCATGTAAAATTGGAAACAATGCAATATTGTTATATTTACAAAGTAATTGCGTAATTTAAATTTCAAGGTCAAAAACCATTAAATTCATTATCATGTCTAGATTCATAAAAGTCAAAACATTCTATCCGTTATAAACATACCTATTAAGGAAATCGTGCGCAATATCCGGGCGGTATGTGGCCATATCTCGTATGTAGACTTGGTCGTTGGTGAGAACGCGACGGTAGGCGAGCTCCCGCCATATTGAACTACCCCCGCTCGACAACAAAACTAGACCTTCCATGAAGCTGAAACAAATTTTATGTAGATTTATTAGGAACCAAGCTTATCCAATGAATACCAGACGAGATAAAATTATATTTTAAAGATCATTTACCTTAAATATTCACTGACAAGACTGTAAGTCTGTTCAGTGCTTCTGTTGAGAATGAGTCTAGTTGGCGAAGCATTGAGTAGTGACATTTGTAGTGCAATCTGTTGCGCAAGAGTCGCCATTTCCCCTGCAAACCCAGTACAACCTCCTTGAAGATATAACTCACAGGCATCAGTACAATGGTTTAGCGCAGTCTCCAGTAAAGACCTCGTTGGAACGTTATCATGAATAAGGTGCCAAACTGGTTGTGGAGTCTTCTTTGAAGTTTTTGTCGCATCTGACGCCATTTTCTCCAAATCTTGTATAAGATCTAACGCCTGTTTTTTCTTAACGTTCGCAGCTTCCGCGTACATGTTAAAATGCAGCGCGACCATTATATACGTGTCTGTGTCGCCTGGGCAGTGAGTTTTAAGAAAATCGAGTAAGCCGTGTTTGAATTCAGCTATTTTGTCTTGTTGCTGACCCAACATGTAATCGAACTGGCCGAGAAGAAACTCAAACTGATGATTATCTCGCAGAGCCTAAAACAAACAGACATATATAATATTAATAATATTATATATAATATTAGGGCGATTAAACTAATAACGTTTATCCTTCACGAGACGAGACATTTAGATCAAATATAGCAACGCGAGAACAGGTAAATTCTTTTTATAGCAGAGCTCATCACACATGAATCTGCAGTATAAGGCCGGCAGGCGCGTGACACACGTACCTGCAGTATGTAAGCGCACTCGGTGTAGCGCGCCAGGCCGGTGAGCAGGCGCACCATGAGGCGCCACGAGCGCGCGGCCAGCAGGCGCGCTGCCAATGCCTGCGCCGAGCGGAGCGCCACGCCCACGCCCTCCGTGTCGCACGCGCACGAGAAGCACTCGTGCGCTACCACCAGCAACTCAATGGATATTATGTTCACCTGAGAGAAAATTACATTAACGACCATGATTACACCATGTTTACGAAAGTATGTTATTTATCAGTGGCATTATTACACATTAAATTATACCTGCTTTGTTGACAATTTAGCGCCTTTAGTTATTTTTCGAATATTCGATTTGACTTCGTATCTTATATGGACGTTACTTCTCGATATAACATCAAAAAGATTCCTTCGAGTGTCACGAGATAATTTCCCTGCAGTGTAAACAGTGGAAACTGAATACACCGATTCAGTTTCAGCTGACATAAGAGTTCCTTCTTCAGTCAAAATAGACTCAACCTCATCTTCCTCAACGTTTTGGTATTCCTCGTCAATTAAAGTTTCAACATCGAGGCAACTATCATCTAAAATATTTTCGGGAATTTTCGAAGCATTTGTTGCATTATAAATCTTTTGGAAGGCCATCAAGTGATCGAGGATAAGTCTGCCGATGTGACTGCAGGCATCTGGGCGCATGTTCAGGAACATCTCAATATCTGAATCTAGGACATACCCCCAAAGAGTATATTGGAAATGTTCTTTTTGTCTGAATGTCGAAGTTTTAACTAAATGTGGTGATATTATTGCAGCAACCATTTCTCGGCACAAATATTCTGCAATCTGTTAACAAAAGTTTCATTATGTTTAATGTGAACTCAGACCTAGGACCACAAAATAAATTTAAAAATCAAGACATACTTGTTTGGATGGTATGTTAAAAGTGCGGAAGACGAGATTGGCCAAGGACATGCGAGCTCTGCCGCTAACCAAGTTGATGAAATCCAAGGGTCGACTCTGGTATTTCAGCACCGATGTATAGTCCCAACCGATTTGAAGTGCGATTCGGAAGTAATTCGCCACCTGTTTTAAATTAAAGTTCAATATTAGATAACATACACCCAATATATAACCAAACATTAAATTGAGAAACAAAGATCTATAAAGTATGAGTTCGAGTTGTCCTATAAATCAAATTCCTTTTCATGCTTACTTGCTTGGCTACAGTCAGACCGCTTTTAACAGCAAGCGCCTCCAAAGCCGACAGTCGGTCTGCTTCTTCCCGCGCAGCCAAGTGCGGTATACTTTCCCCATCTTGACGTTCTTGTATCACGACTAACTCCTCGAAACTGGTTTCCGAGGCTTCTGAAACTTTTATCACATGTGTGGTATTAATTTATGGTCATGAAAACATGTTAAATAGTAGGAAACATGTGGTTAGTAATACTTACCCGTCAATTTATTTTGAAGGGTAGGTGAGGAAATGACCAATCTCAACTCTTGTGGTAATTCGTAAGGTGAGCACGTCCCCTCGGCTAGCCTCAAACAGGTCCGCATTATTTGGACAGGACACGCTGGAGTCCTATACATGTACTCACTCGAAGTTTTGAACAGAACCGACAAACGAAAAGCCTCTACTAAAAGTTTTAACTCCAAAAGTTTATTGACGGCTTTTTGCCAACGATCAATATCATCCGACTCTTCCAAAATTTCAACTTTCTCAATATTCATGACGTCAGATTCTACTTCGATCTCATGTAATGTTAAGGAGAAAGGTTTCTCTTCAAACATCATATCCATCTTTTGAGACGCCGTCGGTTCTTTCTGATTATTGAGGACATATTTCAACGTACCCTGATAGTCGTTAAGAACAATATCCGTTTTGGGATCGGTCAGTAAGTACGCGGACCACATTTCGTGTTCGATTTGCTCCCTCTTTTCCCCGTACACATGGTTTTCTTCGAACCAGCTCATAATAACTCTGTAAGCATAAAACTTTTGATCGCGTTCGGTAATGTGACGAGGAATGCCAGAAAGGAATTCGATAGCCTTATCTAATGTTACACCCGCGTTCTTAAAAGCTTCGCTGCATTGCGCCACGAAATATGTTATATTCCTATCTTCCACTGTAGCATCATCGTTAAAGATGAGACTACTGCATTTCTTTTCCCATTCTGCTTTCAAAATGTCGTCTACTGGCAAACCGGCAAGCTTAGCTATTTTTAGGGCTACGTCATAGTTTTTGTTGCGCGTGAACATAACAACGCACTCGAGAATGTAGTCGTTTGCGTCTTCAGCAAGCATTTTCGATATGTTCATGACAGTCGACGTTGACATTGAGATTTCGAATATTTCGTATAATGTGACAAAATTTGGCGTTGGAACTGTAGAAAAGATAACAATCATATACAAATATACGTACATGTGTTTCATACACAAAATAACAATCAATTTTCAACTTACCCATAAAATCTTGTGCAAAACGTGTGTCAGCTAAGCATCTCAAAAATTCCTTTTGATGGAATGCCATGTCGAAGTTGTGAGTTAACGCTATCTTAACTAGAGACACGGCTAATCTCTGCAGGGATTCTTTTGACATTTCGTACGACAAGCCATTCGCATCTACGCTATATCTTCGTTGGCATTGCAGAAGAAAGTTAGACAGATACCTCCTGGTTTCCGAATCGAAAATGAGAAGACGAACACTTCGGTATAAAAATGATGTTATATAATGTAATGGACTTTCCTGAAAAAAATAAAATAAAAATAATTTGAAATATTCTTCCTGCAAAGTGTAAAAAATTAATAACCCTTAATATAACACTTACTGGCATAAATATGAGAATTGATTCATAAAGAGTGGTAATATAGCCTTCGGTGAGGCATATTTCAGCGACTTTTTGAAACAGTTGCGCTGGGACATTTTGAGCAATTTCCGCTTGCAGTGCTTCCCGACTTCGCGCGTTTGGTTCGAGAGAGGAGAGGATCCAATGTGCCCAAAGAACATCTACAGCATTGGGCTAGAAGAAATTGGTTGCTTTAATACAAAACATTACATTATTACCATTGTAAATGGGATATTCTAAGTGGGGAAGTTTTTTTAGGACTTCGTATCCCGGAAAAAGACGCTGTTAACGAGGGATCAAAGTTATTTTTATTTACGTGCTCGATGGAAACTCAAAAGTGACACTATGTATTGGGCTCGCGTAGACGTCAGCAGCCCGTAATAAGGCGCCACCTCCCAAAGCTCACGACCCATGTGATTGTTCGATGGAAAGTCATACGACATACTTTGTGTAGGGCTCTGAAATGTATAACTGAACGTACCTCATAGCAGCTAGCAAGCAGCACCAGTAATGGCTCGCGGTAGACGTCGGCTGCTCGTAGCAAAGCGGCCGGCGGGTCCTCCGGGCCGTGGCACGCCGCCGCCACTTCCCATAGTTCGCGACACATGTACGTGCTCGATGGAAACTCGAATGTGACACTTTGGGTGGGACTCTGAAATGGAAGTGGATCTTGAAAATTATCATTGGCTTGATATTTTTTGGGTTTAACCTTGCTTTATTAAAATTTTAACTAAAAACTTCCAATTTTTTTGTCTTCTAAAGACCTTGAAAATAATGTTAAAAAACATGCCAACTTACTATGTCAATTGAATTAAGTCTCATGATTCTTCTTTGGCCGTTACTGGAGTTTGATTTCTGTTCCTTATCATCCTCTGCTGTCCGATGCATCATAATGTATTTTAAGTGCTCTGAGTAAGATTTCTTTTCAAACTCCTGAGACAATTGCAGCATCTGTGACAGTGGATATCGAAAAACATCTCCAAATAGTAGAAAATTGAACCAAGAGTTATTTTTCACGAATTCCTTTAGCTGCATTTCTGGTAAAGGTAAATTGTGTAGTATTGCAAATTTCACCATTGTTTGAGATTCGTACAAAACTACAGACATATCGAATTTTCCTTCTTTCTCTTGTATTTCTTTCAATCTTTCCAAAGTAATCTCTTCTAAATAATGAAGAATAGTTACTGCTGTATCATCATTGTTTTGGATGAGTTTTGCCATAAAGTCATTAATAACTTTATTAGCTTCATTTTCTGGTAATCCTTTTTGACTAATCAAATGATGTTTTATCATTTTTGTAGCGGATATGTGGACTCGACATCTAGTAGGGTTACAGCCAATCATTGCAACGAATGAAATCGCACAAGCCGTCAGAGCAGGATCAAACCAATTCTGTAAAGCTAAAGCATGTGCTTCACAGCAAGCACTTTTTATACTCTTTTCTTGTAAACGATTATACGCTTGATATTGTTGTGAAACAAAAGCTTGGCTCGCATTGCAAGGACGATATTGCTTCAAATAGTATACGTGGTTTAATTTTGCGTCATAGCCGTATCTTTTCATTAATTTCTCATTGGCAAAATCCGGCATGTCTATAGCTTTTTGAGATAAAGTCTTAAGATCCCGCACTTCGACCTCATTAGATAAAAGACTCCCTAAACTTCTTCGATCGGTTTTATCGGGAACCACATAACCGGTGTTCATATTTATTATTTGAAATTCAAATATTTTCGACACATCTAAGCCTCGATAACCCGAAAGTAATTGATAGACGTTTACGTCTTTACACTCGTACAAGCTATTATCACTTGTATGTTTATTGTAAACACTGTGTAAATGGGGTAATTTATGCTTGTAGCCTTTATTTGGCAATTTAAAATCTTTGAATTGTAAAAACTCTTCTTTCGTAAATATGTCAAATAAATTTGCGTTATCTTCCAATAAAATCATCCCTAGCACCAAATGGGGATTAGAAGAAATATAATTATCAATATCATCTTTGGCAATTTGTTGGCAAGTTTTATATACTGGCACAACATGACTCTGTCTGTCAGAGGTTTGCTCTATGCTCTTAAACAGCAACCACAACTCAATGCAATCTCTAGCCTCTTGTTCTACATCTGATAAATCAATGTCCAATATATGACCCTCAATGCAAATGGTCAGAACTTTGTATAATTTATTTTTCACAAAATATTTGGCCAATTCTAAGTAAAATTCTTGTATACCCATTGTGGCACAAGATTCAGAAAAAATGTCATCAATTAATTTTAAATTTTGAGTTCTTGATAGTCTAGCAATTATTTGATATAAATCTTTACGCTCATTTTCTATAATTATACCATATGAAGACAGAGTATCATAAATACACATCTTTGTATACTCAAAGCAATCGCTTACTGATATTTTTTTTATCATTTCGTCGGAAATAGGCCACTTACGAAATATTTCGTCCAATGTATCGAGAACTTCGCTCTGGAACCCTCTTGTATCGACATTTAGGAGCTTTTGTACAAAATTATCATTATTGAAGAAGTTGTATCTTGCATTCATATCGCGCACGACTTCCGACATCTGTACATTGATCCAACGAACAAGAATCATAGATTTATTATGTTCCACTAAATAATTCCACATTTGATCTGGGGTTGAAAAATCTAGTAGAGAAAACTCTGAAAAAAAAATAATTTGTCCATATTACAGCATATTCAATTATGGAAATTGTAAATTAAGAGAAATTTGTTTCTCCTGACCAGATATAGTTACTAAAAAATTTAGAATCAAACGATCCATTTACTATTAAAAATAAAAAAGATAAATTTGTAGAAGCATCTTTCATTACACAATTACTAAATGTTTTTATACAAAATGAGAATGAGAATAAAAAAAATTTCATTATTATTTTCATATTTCGTATTCATGTTGTTTAATCAGTATCAACACCTAAAAAGGGGCCAGTAAAATATATATTTGTCAATACTATGTGACTTTTTGGAGAAGAGAAGTTTTATATTATGGATATTATGGATAAGATATTATGGATGGTCACTAGGGTGGGAGGGGATTATCGAAAAATATAAATAACCTCCTTTTTGAAGTCGGTTAAAAATTAGGCCACACAGTATGAGTATATTCCATTACCGCCTTTTGAAATATGGTACTATGTGAAAGAACAACAATGTTGCAAAAGCAAGTATTTGTCTTTTTTTAATGAAAATAAATAATTTCGTAAAATTAACTGAGGTTAGTGTTAGATTTTTACATAATTGTAAAAGCTTTGAGTTGTTTTTTCAATTCTTTTTATAAAAATATATTTAAGTTTAGGTTCCTTCAAACATAATAAATCTCATCTCTCATCATGTTTATAATTTTATTATTAAAATGTTTGAAATAACTTAGTACGCATTTATGAATACATAATTTTATTAACCTAAATAACAAGCAAGAAGGTTGACCTTTAAATTTTTTTAACTTCGCTCATTCATTCAGCAGCAAAGTCAACCTTGTTTTTAAAAATTGTATTTACTTGCTATCTTTTTTATTTTAATCTACTTACCGAAAGTATCAAAGAATAGAGTTGTTGCTATTTTGCATTTCCATTCAGATGAATATTTCTCTATCTTCTCAATTGTCAATGCTTTGATTTCAGTTTCATTAACAAACACTCTATCTGTTCCAATGCCAAAAACTTTATTCTGCTTAAATGTACCATCAACTTCAAATGACTTTTCTAAGTATCGAAGAAGGTTCCAGTGTCTCTTAAAATCTTCCCATCTAACAAGATTAGTACTTTTCATGTCTTTAGTTACTTTTTGTAGATGTTCCACTATGAAATCTCTGTATTCAATATCGGGCGATGTCTGGGCGAGAGACATCAAATGCTCTTCTGGGTTTATGTTGCATTTATTCAAAATATGCAACACTTTGAATATTTGCTTCCTCATCAGCAGCTGTACTGTCCATGCTTTTACCTTTAATGAAAATTTGTACATAAGTTACAAAATGTTTTAAGTAAACAATTATTGAATGTACGAAACAATATAACAAGCAACTATGTAACACAATAATAAATTATATAAATTACCTCTGTCATAAACCAATCCCTTGCTGTTGATTCACTCCAAGAGTTTTTGACCTTAAGATATTTAATAGCCAGGTTGATATGAGTACCCTTAGCTGCTGCCTCGCGAACCATATCTCTTGGTGACTTTTCCTCCCAGCAATTCCAAACAATCTTCTCATTTTGACTTAAGCCTTCCATGTTTTATAAATAAAACCTTTTATGTTGATTATACTTAGTACATTTCGCAAACTATCACTTCCGATAGTAGGACGATATTTCTATTACATATTACTGCACTGACTACAAAACAACATTAAATGATTTCTGATAACAATTATATTTGTCAATTTATTATATTATTATGTACACATAAATCGTAAGTTTATATGAAGGTTGACGTTGGTCTTATAGGTAGATAATCTTTCTTTAATGGATTAATTGTACTGAGTAGCAAAGCTGAATGTCTTTCATTATTTAGTAAGGATTAATTTAACACTAAATTATCTATATTATTTTGTATTTCTATAATAAACATAACACTAAATTAATGAAAGATTAAGTCAAAATTGACAATGACTTGTGAGTTGTGACATACACATGACATATTATTGTTGCAAGGGCTGCCCTACTCATTAACTAGTGATGTAATTATCGATGTCGCTATGTATAGGGACCTCGAAAATCAGTCAGTAGATATCGATAGGGCTGCCAATACGGACATCAATAGGCATTGGGGTATCCGATGTGATCGACTTATGAATAATTGACTTAAATTAAAGATATGTAAAGTGCTTTTCAAATATACCTATGTAGGTTGCTAAGCGACGTCTTCCGTGGGAAGGTAAACACAAATTCTGTTGGCGTTCTACATATTTGTTTGTTTTTACGTGCTTAAATTCCCAGATTCAGTTTATTTTAAAAGCAATGGCCGAAGAACTACAAAAAGCTCACTTACATTACGATGAAATTAATAAAATCAGAGTTATTGACAATACAGTTCTCAAAGAAACTGAAGATTTAAAGAATACATGCAAGGATTATGAGACAAGTATTTTTTTTTAGTTTCAACTACTCTTGATTAGATATTTACCTATATCTATATCTATTTTTCGTTATTCGATCTAATAAAGTTGAAGACTTGGTTTGGTTGAGCGCATTCATCTCGAGAACTGCTAGTCCGAATTGAAAAATTGTTAATATCTATAATATTACATTGCGTTACGATTGTTAAAAGCGAAGCAACTTTTAAATTAGTTTTAACGATTCTTTACAGAAGTACAGGACTTTGAGAAAATAATAGCTTCCTTATTGAACATGTTGAAGGAACTCGGCGATAATGTTGAGAGACAAAAAATGGCTGCCATAGGTGCTACAAATCTTTTAAAATCTATCGCAAAAGATAGAGAAAGCGAGCAAGCAAAGCTTCAAGTAAGATGAAAATGTATTCGTCCTAATACTGTAGGTGTAGTACTTTTGTAAAAAGACCTTTAAAATTTGACTTCCGCGACATCTGTGCGCAAACCAACAAAAGTAAAATGAATACCTACTTCAACAAACACAAAGATCTACATCTACCCAAAGATTGTATCTACCTATAAATAAATCTACCCTCTAAATTTAAATAAGCCTGCATCTCTTGTAACAAGAATGTGTAATTTTAAATTAAATATTATAGCTTTAATGTAACGATTTTCGTAAATTGGATTGGTTTAATTCAGATCTTCAAAGAAGTTGCAATACTTATCATGCAAAGAAACATATATATTTTATTTTGTTTCCAGTCAGAAATAAGCGATAAATCTATGATTTTGGAAAAGCTGGACAGTGAATATGATGCACTGCAAATTTTGGAAGCAACACAACTGGAAACTATTGAATATCTGACACAACTAAGATAAACAATTTAAATTATTATTTTCTTATGATTTTAGCACCTGTAAGTCATTAGTTTACTCTTTTAAGTTTTGAAATGCCGAATTTCTTGCATAGCTGATTTTTAAATGCTAAATATATGCTTATCAAAAGTACTTTGTTTTTGTAAATTTTGGTAGATAAGTATCACGATAACAATTTTTAATTGAGAAATAAATAATACAATGTTTTGGTCTGTAAAAATGTATTTTTTATAATTGAGTCACACATGAAAAGGAAACAGTTTGTAAGCCAAACTGCCGCTAATTTATTAATGAATGTCTGTTCTATTGCTTGCTGTAATTTAAACTGAAGTATTTATTGAGTCCAACAATGTTTTGTCTTCATTAGTTTTATATAGTATTTAAAAAAATATTACTACTTATGCGACTACAGAGTAACATATATAAATAATGAATTAAAATATACATTCACTCCCTTGATTCACAATGTTTTATTTATTATAATTTTAATGTAGGAACATGCCAATAACAATGTTGCGATCACCGTAACAAACACCCAAAATAATGTAATAAATCTTGCAACAGTCATATTACAATTTAGTGAAAACACTGTGGTGGCACACAAAGCATTTTTAGGTGTAAGTTAAACAGCAAAAGTTTATACTGATTTTCTATACGTCTTTATACTGAAAATACGATCTTTTTATTAAATCACAATCATATATTGATTTTAATACAGTACAAAATTTAATTAACCCAGTTTGTGCCTCACCCACAAAACAGAAAAAAGTTGATATTCGTAGTCCTTTTTTAACTCAAAAATAACTCTTAACGCTAATACCGTAACTTATACTACTTTCTTACAGTCTAACATCATTAAGTCAGTTCTATAATATTTTATTACTGGAGCTAATTTAGTCTTTCACTGGTATCAAATATTTTTAAAAAGTACAATAAACAGTCAATTGTCTTTTACAAAATATTAAGCACAGTATACACCCAATTATTCAAAATGTATTCCGAATGGCCAATTTTACAATGATTTTGTTTTAATTTATTTAAAAAAAAAAGTGGAAATGTCAAAACATATAATTATGTAATGCATATTAAACTTAAAGTATAACATATTATATTGATACAAGATTTAATTGAAACAAAATTCGAAATTATACATATTACATTTTTTTTAAATAAAGGATTAAATGTAAAGTACACAGAATATTCTAAGAAACATTTTGTATCAAATACTTTCAGCAAAATAAGAGATGGAAAAAATAAATATGATCACTCGATAACATGGAAAAAATATTTTATCCCAGTTTATAGAAAGTTTAAGAGTATCTATCTGTAAGTAAAAACTACAGTAGCAAGTCATTGCAGTCTCTAACATTTAACTATACTCTGTGTAGCTGAACACTGTATACTTAAATCAGATGAGTTCTAAACACTCGAAGTCACCACTGAACTTGATAGAGGGTCGTCAATTTTTTGCCTTTTCGACTCCTGGTGGTCGTCGCTCTCGTCAGCCGCGCGTTTCTTTGAACCCTCAACGTTATTCGTATACTGAGCCATATCGGCAATAACGCCGTCTTTGAATCGCACTAAAATAGCTGTCATGTTGTCACAGCCGGTTCCGTCTCCTATTGTACTTGGCGCCAAGCAGTGATCAAACATCTGTAAATAAATAAAAAAACATAGTTAATACCTGAAAAATATGCAGTTTGATTAAATATACAATTAATTTGATATACATACTTTACATTACTAAACAAAACCCACTTTGCTGACATATAAATTAACATTTTCCTAATTGTATTCAAATTTACATTTAAATTATAAATCTGATAAAATGTGAATTAAAAACAATCACATTTTACTGTTTTTCTCGTAACAAAGTATTTATTTCAAATGTTTCAGCACACACTTTCGTGCACACATGGCTATGATTTTGTTTATCTCTTGTACTGGACTAAGTACATAAAAATAACATCAGACAATTTCAAGAGAAAGTAACCTGCTTGATAAGGTAAAAATTAGGTAAAGAACTTGGACGTACCTCCTCACATATTTGCGATAACCTCTCCCTGCCTTCAGCCAGTCTGGGCAGGATGAAGTCGCAAACATCTTGACTAGACATAAAGTTCCAAATGCCATCGCAAGCTAGCAGCATAAACTGGTCTTTTTCAGGTTCAATTGTTAATGTTTTCACATCCGGTAGAGCTGTGATCATTTGCTCTTTAGCATCTAATTCTTTGTTTTGTTTGTATGAATGGTCTCCGATGGCTCTTGATAAATTCAGTCCACCGTTGATTCGTCCATCATTGGAAACTTTGCCACCTGCTTTAGTAATCCTCTCTAACTCTGGTGCATCCTCTGGTTTGTGATCTATTGACATGTCGATGGCTTTGCCCTCTCTACATATTATGCATCGAGAATCACCAGCATTTGCCACATATAGTTCATTGCCTGAAAATAATACATATATAATTGATTTTATCAATCAGTTACATGATTGTACTCTTATCTTAAACTAAGTAGTGAGGATGCAGTCCCTGTAATGATATTGAAATTTAATATTAATGTAAAATAATATATATTGTGATCTCCATGTACTTATCAAACAATTGTTTAGGTTATTAAGAATAGCTAATGTGTGTTAAAGTACCTCTGAGAAGGGCTACAACAGCTGTGCAGCCGCTGTCGTTGCCAGGTTCCTCTGCCATACTGAAGTCTCCTTCTTCATCACTTGACTCTGCTTCATACTCTTCCTCCTCATCTTCTTCTTCTGCTTCACCTTCAAAGAAAATAATTTTTTAAGGCAATAAAATAAAAAATTGTTTTGGTTTTTAATTTTACACAGTACAAATGTGCCATTAACGACGGCGTTCGAGGGTTTGATTACCGCGCGTAAAGAGCACGTAAAGCTGTCGGTCCCGATTGTTATATTAAAACCTCATAACAATTGTTACTCATTGTAAGTAAATGTTTTAGGCTAAATGGTTACTGGCTTGCCCTCTGGGTTGCGGAGGTGAGACGGCAATGTACACTAATAAATAGACTTACTCTCATTAGAAGATTCCTCCACACCATTAACGTTTTCTTCATCAGAGGAATTAACCTCGCCACCCTCGAAGTTCTCATCGTTGGAGTCACTTTCGTCATCATCATCGTCATCAGCCGGAGCTTGTCGTAACAGTGTTTCATATACAGCTGCTGCTGCTCGTCGCAGTTTAGATTTCTTTGGCCTCTCTGGAGTTGCTTTGTCTGAACTTGATACTGATGATGCCTTTTCTGTGTACAAAAAATGTATATAAATAAATGCGTTTTGCTTCAAATTATATGGTTAAGCAATAACAAGTGTGAGTAAAAGATGGTAGTGAAATAAAATGTGTTTTAATTTTCATAAAACCATAATTACTTGTTAGTGTAACAAGAAATTTAAGAAATATGTTCAAATGTGCATTAACTATTTACCACAAAATTTACCTTTATCTGATTTCACAGGTGTGGCCGAGCCATTTGAAGAACTGATATTATTTTCAACATCAACTTTCGAGTTTGAAACTTCTCCATTGCAAACTTCGGACACAGAATCATTTTCAGATTTCTTGGAATCCACACTTTGCTCTGGTTGATTGCAGTTTTCGCCGGAACTGTCTGGTGTGGCAGCTGTCTTATCAACATCCATAGCTACCGCTTTATCTACATTGTCATTTTGGTCACTTGTGGATACCTAGCGAAAAAATCATTTAGTAAAATAATCATCCTTTACTTAATTACAAAAAAATCTTTTTCAAATCTGTTTTTTAATTGGGAGTGGTATGTAATAATAAAACAATTCTTTCATTGCATGTATATGCTAGTATTTTATAACATAATATCTAGTGTATCCAACAGACATAGTCCTGTCCTCTACCAGCCTCACCTACTGGAACCAACTGTATCTTCAAACCATCCAGGGACCTACTCAAATATACAAAAACAAAGTTTCATCTAAAATGGTGCAGTCATTTACAAGGAGTGAGGTGACTAATCCCTAAAAAAATATTTTATAATAATAATAACAAACAAAGACATTTTGTCTTTTCACATACATACCTCACCATTCGCTTCTTTGTCATCTTCATTGGAATTTGTGGAAGAGACTCCACCTGTGTCGTCATCAGTTTTTAATGCCTCCTCTGGTAAGCCATTTCTGCTAGATGTGGCCTCATCACTGTTCTGCTCTGAGCTTGACTCTGCCACTACCGCATCTTGATTTGAACTTGAAGCACCTGCACCTTTGGAAACCGTGTAAATTCAGATTTTTTTTTTGTAATTTAATATGTTAACCTAAAAGCCTTATATAAATGGCTATCCATAAAATAGATTTTCACCATTATGGTGATACTTAATAACTTCATATTTACTTTCAAAAATACATTTTAGATGGAAGATATGGCATAGAAGAAATGGAACATAACCATTTTTTGAAATTTTCAATCTTACTTATTAATTTTAATAGAAACTCTTAACAAATGAAATAAAGTAGTACCTTTATTAACAAGACATATTAATAAATATAATGTTTATATTGATATTGATTTCATAGTTATGTGGGTAGTAATTCACAACAATGTATTATATTTGTATAATTTGAATTGGAATGGTATTTATTTAGGTATTTAAGTATATTAAAACATACCTGAGCCACCTGGCTCTTCGACATTTTTCTTGGCACGCAGGCAAGGAGACAGCGGTGTTGCATTATCACCCAGTCTTGCTCGATTCATAGATATTAGTTTGTTTTCATATTTAGCCAACACTTCCTACAAAAGTATAACAATTTTTAATTATATCATTTATATTTTCTTATGTAGAACTTACATCTTCTACTTCAACATTTCAATTTTAATTTTCTTTCTCTTTACCAGAATGTATTGGTTGGTTGGTTCAGGTGAATCATTCAGGTTCAGGCGGTTCATTTAGGTGAAAAAAATAAGAAACAAACTTATTTAATTTGCAATGCAATTTTCAAATCTTATAATTTTTTTAATTTAAGAATAATATCATTCATTCTTTAAATAGTACACATTAATAAACATTTTTAGTTGAGTTTGTAAGAAAACATAGTATTTATTTATTTATTTATTATTTTGGACAATCAACAAGATCTTCTATAATAAGCTTAAAAAAATGCATGTACAAAACATCACGTTAAGTAGAATCTCAAATCACAGATTGTCACGGCATGCGCCTTAAAATGTTCCATTTATTATTTATTAACAAATGTAAAAATGTAACAATTCAGATTAATTATTATCTAAAGTATAATTTGAATATAAATCAAGTGAATTATCATCTATTGTCATAGATTAACTAAATCCAGATATACTAATCTAGTATTATTAAAAGTTTGTGTATAATATAATAACTGAAGTACAGAAAGAAAACTTTAATAAACTCATACATAAATCTGTTGCATTTGACTGCACAATGGCATAATTATTCTATTACTCTTTTTACATTGTTAAATTGATACTAAAAATTATTTCATTCATACCTGTAATGGTAATCTGGCATCTTTATACAAATTACTGATGTTCTCATCTTCTGATTCATCATTGTCACTTGGGTCTGGAGGGTTTATTTCACCTGTTCCAAAAAAGTTATATTTGAGAAGTTTTCAAATTTTAATTAAATAACTTAATAACACATTATTAACACAAACATACCTGCCAGCTCCTTCAATATATCCATAACCTCTTTTGTGGCAATACTTGCATCAAATCCAAGGAAGGCATCTGTTAAAGCTTTAACCATGTCTCCACTTTTATATGCTTCTGTGTTCTTTATGAAGTTTGGCAAATTTTGTGAACAATATGTAGCAACTTCGGCGCCCCCGTGGCCATCGTATACCGCAAACAGCGATGTGTTCTCATCAAAATCCAAAATTGTATTGTGTGAATCCTAAAAATGGTCGTTTTACAAAATTTTACAAAGCAATCCCTCGTAAATTCAAACTTTAAAACATTCCAATAACAAGCCGCATACATATACTTTAGCACCTTTTCATGTTTATTATAGAAAATAGAATTTCTTTAAAAAAATGCCATATACACGCTACTACTTCAATCGGACGATATCAACGGATGTACATGCACATTCAGAAAGAATTGTTAAGTATAAATTATGTAGTAGTGTGTTTAAAACGGATAAAAGTGTAACAGAATTCAGTATAATTACTAATTAGTACCGAAACACTATCTTACTTCTTGGTTGACACGCCAACCCTGCATGGAGCTTGCACCGCATTCCAGTTTATCATTTACTTCATCACTAGACATCTTTTCAGTAACTGGTTCTGATAAATAGGCACCCATTTTGCCAAGTTATTGCATGAAATATAACTATTGTAAGGCAATTGACGCGCGAACTTCCCCAAAAATTGTGCAGGCGGCAAGCCTAACCTGACATACAGATAATAATTAATTTTTGCTGTGTTTCCTACACATTAGATTAATGTTGCTAGTTTAAAAATTGCGCGTTTTATAAAATGACTATCTAACTAGATATCTATCCAGACATCTACTAGATAGATAGATATTAGATAATATAACTGTTAGATAAGTTCATTAGATAACTTGCCTGTAGCCAATTATGCTTATCTATTAATAAAGGGCTTCAGTAATTCCATATTCATAGCATTAAAAATAAACTATTTTATTGTCTATGGTTTGTTTTTTTTACTTCGCGCAATCTTTAAAATATCTAGTTAACGTAAAATATAGTGCAGTGCCGCAATCTAAATCATTTTTATGATATCGATATGACTACACAACAATGAAATTACTCTAGCAGGGGCCCAGCAACAAACAACATAATTTAAAAAAATAATAGAGGAAAGGCAGCATATTTGAGATACTGCAGTAATGTGGTATACCTAGATATCTAGAAAAGTATAAACGCTATCATAGCTTTTTTCCATTATTCTGCTAGGTTGGATGGTCCGCCATATTGAATTTAGAATGACGTCACGTATTTTATCGTATATTGTCATCCAAA
>DVXP01000181.1:0-25398 GCA_018235645.1 Junonia grisea | reverse complement strand
AATTTAAACACAAATTTAGCACTTGAAAATCCAGCGGTGCTAGCCAGGGTTTGAACCCGTGACCTTTGGTTAAGATTACTTTTATATATCGCACCCAAATATCTACCACTCAAAATATCTACCACTTCTAAAATTGCTATAATGTTTTAAAGTGCATTTTCAAGTAAACACATTTTTTGACTTAGCTGACTCTTCTTCTAGGTGTGCAATATGTATAAGTGTACATTTTAAAAATCAGTACCAAGCATTATTTATCTACGTAAACGTAACGACAACAATTTTTAAGTAGTACGCTTGTCAAAATACACAAGCGTCACAAGAGAATCGATCAATCGATGATTGATTGTAACAAAATTCGTCACAGTGGAAAAAACTCTCAATAACCAAGCGGGAATACGTCGGCTCATTAATAATATTTTATATAAAAATCATATTCCCCCGTGATTATATGGTAAAAGAAATCCGTCGGGAACCCCGCTGGAATGACAAATGGCAACACATTCGTCACCCAGCGGTGTTTAACGGATTCTGAAATTGTACACCGCATCAATAGTAGGACTCAAATGAAGCTTGTAATTTAAGGAATCTTGACCGCCTGTGCCAATTTAAGACGGCAGCTGTTTCTTCAGAACTATAAACAATTAGTTATTTTCACGTTTGCATTGTTGCATTGTAAATGGTGCTACACTGAAAAGAAACAGCAATCTTGTTATTTAGCTTGTTATTTGATTTGAGTCAATGTTTTGCAAATTTTCTCTCTTTGGCTGTTTTAATAGTTAGCGATCCTAAAATGGGAAATGTACGGTACTGTAAGTATGTAAATTCTAGTTACCGCTGCAAAAACGTATTTCAAGAACCCGTAAAATAGAAAAATTGCATTGAATATTTCACTACAAAGACAATAAATAACTTTGGCTGCAAGATTATTCTAAACGTTATTTAAATATGTAGATTGTCATCAATTTAATCCTTTATTAATATTAATTATTTTTAGTCTATCATATGTATATCTTGGGACGTCAACCATTAAAATATTTACAACGTTACACTCTGTGAAAACTTAAAATCTCGGCACAAATCTCGCGATCCTACCAAGTCATTACAAGATTATATTGTTACGCAGCTAAACACAATCGCGACTTTCGCAAACAAACTAAATTATTTCATTGTCCCGAAAAATCGTATCAAGAGATATAATTTTTACGAAGAGTGTAGACACGCTCACATTTAATATTTCGTCATACGAACATCACTATTTCGACACGAATTGTTCACATTAAAAATGCTTCGAATACCAGAACTATCTGTTCCGAAATAGAACTTATTTGTAAATAAACGAAAATAGAATGTACTTATTAAGAAATAATGTTTTGTGATAATTATAAAATTTTCAATTAATTCAAAATAATTGTTATTATATGAAGTAACAAAAGTCACGTTTAGTTTTGTTTAAGTTAAAATTAAAGAGAGGCTGCGTTGCAATAATAATATTCAGATGATAGTAAAAAAAATGACGTGTAAAACGTTATCAAACGATTTTACGCAGGTGTGTTGCAGAAATCGTTTTTAAAACAAAAAAAATGGTGCCCAGTATTATCGTCCAGTTTCATCGACGTCAATGCATCTTAAAAATATCGCACGGACTTTTACGGACTATAATATTATTACTATTTAAGGCATATTTTATTAATATTTATGGACAACACTTCCTAGCATTATGCCGGACTTAACCAGGGTATGCTTTATTCTAGTCTAGGTATTGACAGGTTACTAATTTTTATGCAGAGCGATTGCCGTCTGACCTCTGCAACCCAGAGGGCAAGCCTAGAAAATTTACCTACTATGAGTAACGATCGTTATTAGGTGATTGTGACCGGGACCGACGGCTTTACGTGCTCTCCGAGGTACGGTGGGGATACCCACATGGACTACACCTAAGAACAAATGTTTGTATAAATACAAACATTCGCCCAGAGCGGGAATCGAACCCGCGACCACCAGCGTCAATAGCGCATTCAGCACCACTACACCACAGCGGTCGGTATTATGGACAACACAATACATTATAACTCACCCACATACAAACGTTTCACGTAGAGGCACTTATACTATTCTATGACTTTTGATATTTTCATGTTTGTACCTAATTATATCTGTATAAAGGATGTATATAGATGCATATACATATTTAATAATTCAGTTTTATATTAAACCGGACGTTCCTCTTTACACGCTATCGTTTCCTCAACATACTGTGGGATTTTTATATCCTGACGATAATACTTTTTCCATGATAAAAATAAATTGTCTTTTTTTTTTGTTATTAAAAAAACAATTCAATTTCTACAATCTAATATTGTTATGTATTGACAAACAGTATTTTATATAACATTTCACAATAAAGTTAATGATATATAACTTGAGTAAAAGTTACCGCAAAGTATACTTGCTTGGCGGAAATAAATATAGTTATTCAGTTAAATTAATGAATCTAATGAAAATTGACGCGTTATTTGTTTTGTGAAAGTGAGAGAAAGTTCAAAAGACATAACAATATAAAGTACGAGTAATAAAATCATATTTACGTCTTAGGGAGATTGCCCAGAGCAACTACAAATAAAGGGCGGTAAACGCAATGCTGTACCAAGTTAGTCACGCAACATTTATTCCTTATTCCTTCTCCACCATTGCCTAATTTCAAAAATAATATTATTTTTCTTTCATGATCTGTCTTTCAGTAAAGTTTCTTTTACTCCTAAATGTATGTATTTTTATACAATTTACCGTAACCTCTGTTTTGAAAATCGTGGCCGCCGTCCGTGAGTCACACGTCTTCCGCGCTTCAATTAGCCGCTGTGAGCGATCTCCCTAAAGAAATAAACGTATATCGTCACTGGAAAGCCAACTACTAAAGGGCCACGGTTTCCTGTAGCGCTTTAGTAATTTTGGCTTTTCAGGACCCGTATTCTCTATGTCACGATACGTAACGTGCCCAAAACGCATGACGTCATATCGTGCTTGTCAAACAATTTTACCATGGCACGTTACGTCTTCTTAAAACGGTGTTTTGTAAGTACACGTCTTGAAAACGTAAGGAATAGCATAGATAATGATATTCTAGTCTTTTTGGTGATGGCACGATCCGTTTCTATTAACAATCTTTCAAAAAAGGTTACCGCTTTATTTTTTTTATTAATTTCTTAATTACTTATTTGACAGCATGGAACGCGCCACGTAACGTGACATTTCATATCTTACACACCAGAATTATAACTATTTACTTATCAGAAAAACAATGACAATATAACAATTACAAATAAGCTAATAATTCAATCAAGTAAATAGTGACACCATTCCGTTCGCAAAAACCCGTCAAAAGTGATTGTTGATTGTCAATATATTGTCCATATCTGTCACATTTTCCACCGTGAAGTTGTTCCGAAACCCGCTGCTCTCTCATTTTTGCTAACTTCATTGTGGAGTTGCTAGCTTTTTATAATATGTACAATATCTATGAAGATAGAAGATATTTAGTTGAAAACATCTTTTTCTTTTTATTTTCTTGTTAAATAATAGCTACATAATTCACAAAATCATAATAAGCAATTAACATAACTCCATTTTGTTTGTATCATAAAAACATACATAATATCATGCGATGTACACAGTTAATTCGGTAAAGTACCTTCAAACTGCACACATGTTTTGAAGAAATTTAAATCTTATTTATATATACAATAAGAGTGAAAGTTGTATAAATTTATATTTTAAAATAGTGGATAAGTGGATTTAGACACTATAATTGCGTAGATTTCAGCGCCGATACATATTAATTGGAGCAAAGCAAAGAATCTAATTATGAAAATAGTAATGCTCTACATATTTGAAGATATTTCACTTATCCGTGGTAACTGGTTGTTATGGCTAACATTGTTTATCAAATACTATATAAGTATGTACCTATATGAAAAAATTGATTTCATGATACATATAAGTATAATTAATTTGCTTCTTAGGAAATCAAAATACTCAGATAGTGCAAGATTTACTTAATTATTACCATAAAACAACAATACATACACCATAAAATCTTAATAAGTGATTGTAAGAAGTATTTTGCACTTTTAGCTGGTAATTATTGTGTAGTCATTAGAAATTTTTAATATATATTTTATTTAAATATTATTTTTAACGAATAAAAGCATAGTGTAGAGCTGTATCTTAGATGTAACAATTTATCTAATTAATATTAATATCACGCGTTGAAATAAAAATTATAAAAACACAAGCAGTTTTGTTACAATTAAGTTCGTTATTATTTCAATGTCAGTTTCGAAATGTGTGTTAGTTTTGTCGGTTAGATTTTGTAAGAATTTTCTGTTAGATTTTTTTATTCACTTTACGATAGCTGTAATGTCTTTCCGCCTTTTAATATTTATCATGTGGCCGTTGCAAGAATTTTTCTAAATAAAAATTTAATGTGTGACCGAGCTTAAGCTAGTAATATTAATGTTATCTCCGTTGTATGTATATCAAGTACATTCTTTTGTCTCCATTGAACCTATCCCTTTCATTCTCAATATAAAAGATAATTATGGCCCAAATATATGAGTCATCTATGACACGAAGATAAAAGAATAAATAAACTAGTTAAACTCGAACTATTAAGTAGTTCCAAACAAAAGGGACAAAGTATTTCCGACTCATTACTTCAACGACTCTCATTCATATTTTTTATGACGCGTCTAGAATGCACGCGAGGCGATAGCGAACTTTCAACTATGGGGTGAATAAATGTAAAAAATATTTGCCGTTCTAAATATTTATTTGCTTTTGTGGTATGAGAGAAGAAGAAAAATTTTATAGCTTTATGGAATGTGTAATTATTATTTATCGTACTACAAAGTAAAGCTACTTTGACATTTATTTTGTGTTTATCAATTTAATATTTTTGGCTATTTTTCGCTAAATATAAATGCATAACATATTCTATGTGCAGTTTCATATCATATGCATTTTGTTTACCTTTTGCGGTTGACCACACAATCAGACTGCACAAAAGCAGACCAAAATTCATTCATAACTTTCATATCATTGCTTTCATCATACCACCAATAGTACCCACCAATTAAATATGAATTCAAGAAGTGCTCGATGCAAATTCGGTAGCATTCGGTCACAAGTAAGTTCCCACGTATGAATAAGGGTCGCTTTGTTAAAATAGTCCCTTCACGAATTCAGTTTTTTACCCACAATGTCTCGATTTAATGATGCTACCTTTACATTCGTTGTTTATTTTGTACTTTTATCTATGTCATTGTTAAGTTTTCAGGGGTGGTGTCTTTGGACAAGAAATGAATAATGGTTTTTCTATAATTGATCATATAGCTTCTGCCGTTTAAATCTTTTTGTTATTTTGGGGTCGAAGTGTATAGGAGCTAATTTGCTTTACATATTTTTTCCATTTTTAAAGGTTATTTTGAACGTTTAAATTTCAATAGGATCAAACGGTTGGCCTTTTTACTGCTGTGCTTAAAAATGCTAACGGATGCTTCCGCAAAAAAAGCAACATACAATTAACAGTTGTGTTAATACAATATTACGCAATACAATTTATATTATTTAATTTAATAAATTAATATTTCATCATTGCAAAAAATAATTTGTTAAAAATTAAGACTTTCTAATTAGTTTTAAAACCAGTTATAAAGTTAATCAAAATTTTAGAAATACGTGACATTCTATTATTTATTATACGTTACATCTGTTTTATTATTTTTATTAAAACGAGTTATCTCATGAACTGGTTTTTATAGAATGTTTAAATATATGTATGTAGAAATAAAAGTTGTATATATGTATTTTAATTGAAAATATTTTAAAATAATAACTAAAAAAGTATCAGCTGATCAACAACAAAACCAAATCCACGATTCACGTTTACAGCCACCTACAAAGACGTAAAACGAACTCCAAAACAGTTGCTTTACCTACATGGGCGAGGCTATTATCCTTCCCATCACATTACAAGTGAACTCCGGCTTCACCATTCAATCAAGCCTGCATTCCTAATCCTAACCGATTCATCTTAAAGATGACCCATTATGGAGTAACCTGACGTAACCCGACCCGCATTAGGGGATAATGGGGCATTCGTATAATAGTTCCTAATACCGTCGCTCCCTACTCATCCGACTTATTATTAATCCCTTGGAATCTCTACAAAAAAGAAACAAATTCTATATAGTTGTAATAAAAATACATCTCGTTGTTAACACATTATAAAAGTTAGCATGAAGCATATTAATTAAAGGCTAAATTTAATTAAAAACTTTTTTTTTAAAGTATTAACTGTATTTGTAATGTTATGAAAAGGCTCAAAATTATCTAAATTCAACCGATTTCAATCGTAGAATATATTACAAAATAATAAGGACGACATTGAATTACTATTGAATAATGCAATTTATGACCTACCATAACATCCATGTTAAAGTTGGAAAGTTCGAAGTCGAATGAGGAATTTACCTATTCCATTAAATTCAACGCTTCTAGTGTCATAGGCATAAAGCTTTAAATACGTCAAACAAGTAAAAGATAATATTATAATAAATTCAAAGCATGTTATAGCCACGCCTAGCCATCGCTTCGCCTGTCAATTCGAACTGATGGCCGTGAAATCCTTGGACCTACCACGTCGATTTCTAAGTCTAATGACATTTTGTGCTCCTCAAAACAGGACTGTATAAAAATTGGTATATAAAAATAATTATAATGTATATTTTAATGTATCGTTAGTAATAACGTCTTATAATGAAGAGGATAATTTGTTAGAATTGCTTTAGTTGTGTCTTTAATATTTTTTTAAGTCGTTAAGGATGTGATAATTGTATTTTTATATTTTATGAGATGTACCTACCTATAAAGCGTTTGTCATTTGGCCTTGATAAATATAAATTGTTAACTTAGACGTATATAAAAACCTAATAATTTTAAACTTGTTAGCCAGTTCAAATACAATTTTTTATTGTATTTGAACTGGCTAACAAGTTTAAAAATGTTAAAACAATTTGTTAAACAAAACTGATTAAATCGATCATTTACATAACAAAACTCTTAAGTTAAATAGTGCATACAATATTGCATAAGTGTAACTGATGTTAAATTTCGTCTCGCATTCAATATAGTCTTCATAATAGCATAGATAGCATCTCTTACATCGTGCCTCGTAAGTCGTAACCAAGTTACACGAAAGTAAGAGTTTGCTGCAAGTGACCCGGCGCGGTTTACCGTTCGTTAATTATAAACGTCACTCACGATGCACAGAACGATGCGCGCGCGCATCCTCCACTCTCACTTTCAGTGTTTGAAGATTTAGGAAGGTTTAGAGCTGGTACAACACTTAAATTAATACACTTTTAAAACTTTTTGTTTTGTTCAACCAAGATAAATCTAGAAAGATACCTGACTCCTGGGGTGTGGAGAGATCGGATTATGTGAGATTGCACTCACTAAAAACCCCTGCGATGGTCGCCATCAGCATATAAACGGACACGCGTTGGGATACGCTACCTATCGAGGGCGAAGAATACCCCTCACAACCTCGCTGGTGCGTACACCGGCGATCTGGAGACATAGCCGAACTGCCTTCCTCATCGCGGCCGTATGAAACGAATGCATGAGACCCTATTATCTTTATCTTAAATACTGAAGTTTTTTGTTACTATATTAATTTTAGGAAGGTATTGAACTCTAAACGGTATTTGCATTACCCTCTGTAGCGGAGGTCAGATCTGCATAACCGCTCTGCTTTATAAGTCAAAATCTAGACAAGAAAAAAAAGAACCTGGTAACAGTCAGGGAAAATGCTATGAAAATGATAATGAACTGAACCTAAGAACTTGAAGAATTATGAATAATTTTCATGATTTTTTTTCCAAAATCGTGTTATAAGTTCAAAGCTAAAATAAGCTTCTATTAAATTATCGAGTCTATAATAAAATTGATGCAAGATCCATCCACCGTTCTTTGTTCTCCATCTTTCTCGAAAAAACCGTACTTTCACGAGTTCGTAACTAATTACAATCATCTTTGGTATTGTTCTCGCCATTGCAGTTTACACAATTCACAATTGTAATCATCATCTAGATAAATGGATATTTTTTAAGTCTAAATACATCTAAATCGCTTATTGTGTAACTTTTCGTCTTAATGCCGTTTTTGTCGCGATAACCCGACTAACCTGAGATCAGCTATTATTCTAGGCTTCATTTGGAATCTGATGACTGATGAATTTGGTCGGATTGCACGATTAAATGAAGATGCCTTTCTAATATTGTAGACTTAATGGGTTATGTGTATGTGATATTAAGTTTTTTCCTAAAATGTTTAACGTTTAAATACTGTTTTCAATCAACAGTCTATACATACGTATAATATCGTAACGTAACACAGTCAAGATAAGGTATAGATACCTACTTAAAGAAAAGCAATTATTTAATGACTGTATCTACTTTTTTCTATTGAAATGGTAAATGTTTTATTCATAGACTTACATTATTATTATTGTATACTTTGATGTATTCAAATGATAGGTACTAGCACTACAATTATTAAGTACGTTATTTTTTTATATTTTTCTCACGATTAAATGTTAATTGCAGTAATTTAACTGGTCACTGGGAAATGAGTCATTGAGCAAGTTGATGTACATTTACTAACAAGACCTTTGGAAAGGGCACGTCGTATTTGTAGCTTAATATAATATTTATTGTTCTGGAACTTTCCAGTATTTTACGAGAAATTCATTGCTCCATTACTTTTACTGTATTTCTCGTTCATAAATATACTATTTAATGATATTTGCATTGCACAAAAATGTTAAATACTGTTTAAGACGTAAAATTGCAACTTTATGTAGTCAGGTTACGCGAAACAAAACGATTTCCTTGTCAACCTATTATTTTTTTTTTTTTTTTTTTTCAATGGTAGATAAGATTTTGTATTATTTAATATTGAAATTAATTACAATTGCTAATTTGCTAATGATTAATAAAAATAAAATTCTAACACGACACGACAAAACGAAGCCTCGAAAAATCAAGTGTAAATAATTTAATTAAAGAATAGGGTTGTAATAAAACGTAGTGAATGACCATTAAAATAAGTAGAAATATAATGTCGTTATAATTACTATAAGGCAATAAAATTACACAATTTCAACGTGAACGTGTTATACGGTGTGTTTACGAAAGCGTTTTATAGAAAAAAAATCAATTACGGCCAAACCGAGCATTAGCTAATCCGTAGATTTTTTTTCATAGAAAATTTTCATAAATATTGTAACAATACTATATTTTTCATTCTTGTTATATTTTTTAAGAGTTGAGAAATGCTTAGATAGCTTTAGTTATAAGTAGGTAATTCTGTAACCTCAATCTTTTGTTGTAATATTTAAGATTTTGAAACCTTTTGCCATATTATATCTATAAAAAAATAACAAATGTTATAATAAAAGTATAAGTCATTTTTGAGTTATTAAAATAAATTAGTAATAGACTAATAGTAGTAGTAGAAATAGCAGTTGCAGAGTTGGAATCATAGTTTAGAACTCCAGAATGTTCCAAAGAACAAAACCACTTTCTTAAGAAAAACAACATGTAGCTAATTCCTCGACTTTGCTCCGCTAGGTATTGGTAGATGTTGATGTCGCAGATTTTTTACACATACAAGTTTCCTTACGATGGCCACTATCAAACTCGTTATAAACTGTACTTACCACTTTAATACCTACCGCTTAAAAAAGTCGTTCTCGTCAAAAGCATCTTCATGTTCCAGCAACTGATCTTAGCTTTTTCATTTAATGCCATGTATCTTTTATTTATCAAAATCGGTCTATATTTTTTATATTTAACCTTGACATTTTTAGCTTCCTGTGCTTATTCATTGAAAATAATTTTTATTTAAATGGAATTATCAAGGACAAAAAATATATAGAGAAGACAAAAAAGATGATGTTTCTGTATCCGATCTGAATTTTAATTTAAGTAGGTAGGTACTAAAAAACTAAATGGATCAATCAGATCCATCATTATAAGATGTTTCATTTTTCCTGTTTTACTTACATCAACAGAGTTTAGTCCTATTCAGGCGCGGTCGCAGCTTTAAATTTTGGGGAGGGTCACAAGTTTGGGTCACGGGTCACGAATGAAATACTTAACTTTAATACAGTTATTTTTTGCTTTTTCTTATAAGACACTGAGAATGTTTCCGTGAGTATTAAAAATTGCAGATTTTGACATGATTTATCTGCATTTTTACTTTGCACCCAAAATTTTTCCTTTGACATGTATGGTTTTGGCGGGGGAGGGGTCATGTCCTCTGTGACTCCCCCTTTCGGACCGCGCCTGGTCCTATTATAGTTACATGTAAATCTTAACATAATGTCCATAGCCTCCTCATCAATAACAATCAGACTATCTATAGAAAATTTTAATTTTCCAAATGGACTGAAGAATTCTGACTAAGCCGATTAAAACAAACAAAATCTTCAACATTATATTAGTATGAACTATTTGGTAAATTATTTCATTACCACTTACAAGTGGCAATTGTCCTAAAAACGTATTGATGAAAGTTTAATTGCTGGCAGTCGGACTTCTAGAAAATTGCGATTAAACCTATATCTGAGCTAAGTAAGATTGATGGATTTGTGTCGTAACCGATATACTTAGAGATGGAGTTCGGTTTAATAAATTAATATTTGAATTAGTCGCAAGACATCATTGATAGTATTTAAAAACAGCATTTAAATGGCAGTGGGTTATAATAGGAATATTATTGTCGCCGTCTTAATCCTTGCTAACGAGAGAACGTGTCTCTGTCAGCATACGAAATTATGTATCTGTAATATGTATTACTATTTTATTTATATTATATTATATTACTATAGTAGGTAATCATTAAAATTTATTTAGACACTCGCGACGTAGACGACAAGAGTCATGGTAAGCTTTTAATTTTGTTATTGTCAAATTTTAACAACCGTTAATCCATACTTACCTAAAAGAGTTGATAGCGGTATCCATATCTTTGTCATATAAGTTAAGTATAACAACGCCAAGTGCCAACGTTATTGCAATTAAAGAGACCAAAATAAAGAGACAAATTATTTTTTCTTCGAAGCAATATTTTTGTCACAGACCATATATAGACGCTCGAAATAAAGAACGGTAATGAGTAATCAACGGGCTCCCGTCGAGACCCATCTATCGCCTGTCGCTCGAGATTAATTTACGAGAATAATTTCAACCCTTGACTCACAGCTCAAAGTTACTCTTCACGAATTAACTCGAATTGGGCGTGTCTGAGTCAAACCCGTCACTTTGACTCAGTCACACCTACACGGACGGTAAAAGGACCTTTATTCTGATAATTGGAAGATAATTAATGTACAAAATACCACTACTACATACTAAAAATACAACTATTATATTATACAAGCTATGACATGTTTAGATATTCGGAAGTATTCCATAGATAATTCGCAAACGAACACGATCATATAAAATTCGGTCATACACATGTATCAATCTGTATTATATCTGTATGTTCTGATTCCTTCGATTTGACAGTTTAAAAAATCATCCAGTGAACTGACGAACATTCGTCAGGGATGGTAATGAAAAACGAATATGTCGATTACTTACTCGTATTTGTGGTAATTCGTCTGTATTCGGCGATTAATCTGAACATGTCATAGAATGAATCACTAGCACCGTAACGTGGGTACATCCTTTTTATATAATGCTCCGTAAACTTTTTTATACAAAAAGACTACGCTTAATTTTGTGATGACAAAATAATGTGTATCAATTATAATTTATATTTATTCATCATTTTACAGGGGAAAAGAGTGCCGATTTACCTAGATGTTTCCTACTATTCGACGAGTAGTTAAAATCGTATTATTTATGTTTTTTTTTGTCAGTTTTACTGTTGTCAATACCTATATGACTTTTTTGTTGAATTAGCAATACAAGATAATTTACATACACATACTATTAAGTAATAAAATTTGCCTATAAAGTGATGTTTAATTAATTTGATTCATATGTTAGACATAACAAGCCTACCACATCTACCAAACTTCAAAAGCGATTTCGTGATAAAAAAACCAGTGTTGATAACGCAAATAACGGTGTCAAAGATAATATTAGAAGTATCTATTAACTATTCATGTATTCACGAATGTCGAAAAAATATACATAATACAGGTATAATTAAAATATTTGACTGATTGTAAAGCAAAAAATGGAACCGCGAAATTCCTCATGAGATCGCGATCACCATGTAACGCTTACTTACATGTAGATTTAAGTTTTACTGTTAGGTAAACATATAAAATATATCGCAATTTACCCTCTCTTTTTAACTAACTTTATAAAAGAAAGGAATACCGATTTCGTTCTATTTTCTTAAGTAGATATTCTTATAATACTTAATACTAAATTTATCATTTTTTTTTGTTTTTTATCAAAATTTATGTTTCAGCTTCTATAAAGAGTAAAAATTTTAATAAAGATTGATTGCAAAATAATTCGATTTGTGTTTATTTCTACTATTTGTTTGAATATTAATCTAAAGTAATATAGTTTCTAGCTGTAACCTGACTTCAGCTTTATAAGGCTCGACTAGGATATGCCTTCCTTCTTTCCTTTCCAACCTCTTATTTAACTCGTTTCTTGTTCCTTTTTAATCTGGTAACGCATGCATGCATGTGGCTCATTCGGTACTGAAGGTGCCCTTAAGTGGTGGTTATCACTAAATATCAAATGACCTGTCTGGTTATTTTCCCGTTAATTTTAAAGGTAGAAGGTAACAATTGGTACTATTTACCATTTTAGTAATATTCTCTCATATGGCTTAAGTAGTAGTTAAATACAATAGTCATACAAACTCTATAATATATCATTCTATGCCATTGACTAGAGGTGACTAAAGGTATGAGACGTGATTATTTATCAAGTGGTCAATCTACTCGTTTGCCTACTTACCATCGATACATTGATCAATAGTGTAATAGAGACGTGTTTATACACAAAATATCTTTGGAGCGATATTAGTAAAATAAGTTGTTATTAATATGACCAAAAGTACGTTTTGTGTGTTCTACGTGTTTGTGAACTGTTGCGGTCACAAACAACAGATTTATTGTCGAAAAAGTCACTTCCACTAATTTTACATTTCAGTACAAAATTTTAGTTTTTAAAATGTTTGAATTTTTTTAATGTATTATATTTTGAAAACGACAGTGTTCAATAAATACCTCACACTATAGAATTTTTATAAAAATATTTACTTTAATTCTGAACAAAAAATGTTCCTACTATACGTTGCTAGTCTATTACACGCTATCGTTAAAGTAACATCACTCAAATCGTTATCATCGTAAATAAACAACATTAGAAAATACAAACATCCGTTCCCGACCTTTAAATATTTCCATTTTGTTCGAATATGTTAATAGTTATTCGAGTCGATACATCGATGACAGAAATCGCATTAAATAGTTACGGCTTCCTCCTCTTAACTGCTGTATTTTTAACATCCGTAGTATAAACATTAATCTGATTAAAAACTCCGATGCATTTTTTCATTCGTCTTTATGAATGTATTCTTCGAAGACAAGAGAATCGATTTTTACTTCCTGATGTTTTAATCGGATTTAGAGATTATTTTTTATCTGTGTTTATTTTAGAACGTAGAGCTGTATTGGTATTTAGTTTTTGTAAGTCGATTCGTGAGTATAGTTAATTAACAGTCGTTACCAGTACACTATTGCGCTGGATATTCTCACATGTAAAGCGCAGTTGTTAAAAAACAGTAACGACATATTAATAACTTCGTAAATTAAAGTAAGTATTTTTAACAATAAATAGGTTACAATCAATTTTGACATGCCCTGGGATATGGGATCATAATTATATGTAACTAATATTTTTACAGTCCTTGATCTTGTTTTTGAAGGTAGCTAATACGGGTTCGATCCCCGCTTATAGTAACAATATTTATGAACAATATATTTATTGTGTTTTGGGTGTTTCATAATATACTTTGTTATTATGTTTTGTTATGTTTGCGGATTCTCATCAAGGGGTAAAAGAATGCTATGGAGTGTAATTTCTTTCGTTACTAGATCAAGAAATGACACGATAAATCGTTACGACATAATAAAAACTGCCTATAGGACTATTACCCAAAGGGCTAGTATTTTGCTAGTTTTTTATCGTATGTCCTAATCCAGGACATACTGTGTATCCACGATAGCCATATCCGTATATCGTAAAACGTAATTAAGTAAAAAATCTACCTAATCTTTAGCAGTTTTATCTAAATGTCTATATTGAAAGAGGTGAAAGTTTCTTTACTACCGATCCTCGTGTTTGGTGATAGTTATCTTGGTACATTAATTGATATATAAAAATAAGATAGTAGAATAAAATGATTTATTTTTACAGTTTGTTTTAAAACGAAACGCATATTTTGAACCTTCGCAGAGATCAATTATCTCTTTCACTCTCTTTTAAATACCTAAATTTTAATACCTAATAAATATTTGAACCTACAGCTTCTTTGGTAAAGTATTTTGAAGAGGTTTTTTTTAAATATTTTTTTTATTTATTTACTTATATTTTTAAGCTTGGCAATAGGCGTACATAATACATGTGTAAGAAATATATCTGTATTTTATTAGCTTCTTTTCTAGCTATAGGTACACCTATCTATTTATTTCTTAACCCTTTCTTTACATCAAGGTTAGTTGCCTTACTTTTGTTCTAGTTATGTCGTAGATATTAATCATGGTAGAACTGGCATATGGGTGACTTGTTCCGTTGATTCCTTGCACAGATAACATAAGCTGATGAGGTAAGATAAATGAGACATCAATGAAAACGTCTCAGTACATGGTTTACTTGGAAAATGGTGAGCTAATTTTTTTAATGGGTATTTGATATCATAGACAAAAGTGTTAATTCCTTTAAATGACACAAGTTTAAATACAATGGTTCGAAACAAAAAAAATCAAACAACAAAACAGTATTTTTAGTTTCTTTTTTGCACAATATTTTATTGGCCTAAATGTTTCGAGTGCAAACCATGAGTAATTTATAGATACATGATTCAGAAAAAAAATAGTTAGGTTAGGTTACTTATCCATTGTTAACATTTTGGGAAAGAAAGAAAACATATCTGTACATTGTTATGTATGGTAATCATATTCAATGTATGTATATCGCACATATTATATGTAAGTATATATGTTTCATAATCCATCACCATTGAAATACCGTAAGCTTTGTCAAAATATCGATTTAACAACGTTTGTACGAAGTTTTTGCTCAAATAACGGCGTCACCCACATTCGACATGAAAGGGGTTAAGGCGTCGAAAGTTAATTCATATTTATTGGAACGTCATTCGCATTATTTATGATCGGTATACTTTAAGTCTGTTCTTGTTACTTTTGACGGCTTCATTTTTTTAATTGGTAGTTTTAACAGAAATGAAGCGATTAATACTAGGATTCTAAGTCTTTGGCATCATAATTATTAACTGGTCTTCAATCATGTAATTACGATAGATTAGAAGACTAAGGACTGTGTTAATCTACTTCATTGTTTTATTTATTACTTTGTTAGTTACATATAGGAAACTTTGGAGGACTTACTCTATAAAACTACAGCTGTTGAATAGAGCAGCATATTTTTTTCAGCAAAAAATTAGAACATAGATCATGACTGTATAACAAATTGCTACTTACGTTTGTCATGTCTTACGTGACATCCAATAGGTTTTTTTTGTGATATTAATTCTTCATGGATTGAATTTCGGAACACCTTTGATAAAGTTAGTATTTTATAATAACTCTTGAATTGATCGATTGAAATGTTACTCTTGAGATAACATTATGGTACTCAATATATCAATCATATAGAGTTATTTTTGTTGTACCTTCGAAATAAAAGATACAAATATTTCTAATGGAACAAATAAAACATTATGTTTTCTGTCCAAACTTCCGTAACATCATTAGACAATATCCGAACAAACATTTTAAACATCGCTTTAAAGATAGCTATAATTCAGAAACCAATATGTATAGAGCTAAAGCAAATATTTCATTATGTTATTCTACACAAAATATCGACATGTAGGTACACCCAACTCAAAGTGGGTACCACACAAATACACTTAGAAAAAACCTAAACAAGTCCAGTTGCATAGACTATCCCACAGAATTTTAAATATTAATTGTTATCTGTTCCCATACCCCTTTGACATTTGAACCACAACAGGATTCTACATTAAAGCGACAAGATTAATTCCATTATTCCTTTACTTTTCCTTGCTCCTTTACCCTTTCCTTAATTCGACCGAGTTAATCCTTGCAACTAGATTCTTTCTCATAGTTAAACTTATACTACGATACAATGTCGCTATACACAAAAAATGTGACGCGATTATCGCTCCAATGTCAATGAAATACGGCATATTTTGGCTGAATAGAAATTATGTTTCGAGGTTTATAGCACGTCTTGAGACAGCTGCCTTTTCTCTAGTTTACCGGTTCGCGAAGGACGAATTGGAATGATTAAATAACAGGTTTAATGCCGGCACTAATATTGTAAAGACGAAGAGATTGTTTGTTTGTTGAGCGGCTTCTTATCTTAGGAACTAAGTCTGATTAAAAATGTATCTGCTTTAGAACCTGTTTATTGAGGAAGGTTATCTTAATTAATATTTTAAATAAGAAACTGAGTTTGTCTGTTTGGTACGCTTTTTCGTGATGGTCGATTGAGAACTTGTGGCGTACCACACCGTCACGAAATTTTGCTTACATGAAGGCAGGACTACAGAATGAGACATAGGGATAGACATAGGATCCTCCTGACACCCGACCTACAACTGAAGTCACTGCCTACAACGGCCAAATGTGCTTTACAAAGCGTTAAACTGTTTTGTTACAAAGGCCGAGACTTTGCAAGTTAATTAAAACCAGGGGTTTTCGGGAATTGCACTAAAACAAATGTATTTGATATTATTTGACAAATACATCGAGCACATTGAAGTCCTTTTATTTTGTCCTTTGTAAAGCTTAGGCAGTCTAAAAATACTCGGCCTTTACGACGAGGCCTGTATGATTTATATAGCACTTTATAAAGGACGCCAGGTCAGGAGGATATACTGCTTTCAATAACATGAAAAGTAGGTAGGTAACTATTATTGTATCGGGTAAATCTAATTAGGTACCTATTAAACATAGGTAAAAATACGGTAACCGCAAAGTAATACACTAGTTGTACATCCTCTAATTAAATAAATACCACCAACGCGAGTGAAACCGCAAGGATTATCTAGTTCAATAAATCGTTCGACTTCGATACAAACGCTAACGAGAATGTCGAGTTTGATTTCCTAAGACCGTAATAATTTGTTTTCTCTCAGCGCGGCACTTAGGAGAAATTACTGCTTCAATAATTAACGAGTAACAAATACGCTTCGTGTTTACTGGCTTTGGTTTCAGCGGATTATTATTATTTATAGGGGTTTCTTCGATATTATCTTTACTGATGACGATGTTGATGATGTTTAAAGAGGGCCATGTGTGCAAATTTTTTGAGTGTTTGATTAGAATTGCACTTTTTAAGTCACTTTTATTTTGTTGATGATGCAATAAGATTTCTAGGCATGTCTTAGGTCTAAAGTAGGTTCCGGCCATGGGTACGTAAGATGGGGGTCTCACGCATCCGTTTTCATACCGCCGAGAGGAGGACCGCAGTCCGGTAGGACCCCGGACTGCCGGTGTACGCACCAGCAAGGGGTGTGGGGATGGCGAGACCATCCTTCGCCCTCGGAGAGGCCGCGGACGTGCTGCGAAAGCAATACCATAGCCTCTCCGTTTTCCGTGCCGTGTCGGCCATCGCAGGGCGTTTTAGTGAGTACCATCTCACATAACCCGACAACCCGCCCAGGAGTCGGGTATCTATGAAGATTTACTCTGCGTCAACAAAAAAAAGGTACCTATAGCTTCAGTAATTAATTATCGATAAAGTCTGCTGTCTGTGTACCTCAGCTTAACGGAAAACTATTTAATAGATAGGTACATATTGCATTATTTCAATAAAAAATTGTTTGCTACTTTTCAACATCTATTGTTGAAATGAATAAGGTAGTTACTTGTCCCTTTACAGAAAATCAATGAAAGGTTTATTCAATTAAAAATCATTTTCTTAATCCGGAAAGGAAAAGCAAAACGGAAATACTCGTAAATTACAATTTACTGCCTTGTACATACAAAAGATACTTATTGCGTAAATAAAAAAGGAATAATCAATAGTAATGACAACAATTAAGAAAAAAACGCTTAGTATTGATAAAGCATTTTTATACTTATCTTTCATTCAAATGAAGCAATATGTACATACATATGCATATTATGGATATCATAAAACTCGTTCAACTGTTAAATAGCCACTATTTTTTGTACACATAATTAAATTAATAATAAGATTAATTAAATTAAATTAAAATACATTATAAATCTCATCACGTTAATGGATCTGAGCATTCTTTTTTGATATGATGATTTATTAAACTACAACCGTTACAATAATATGCGGGTCTTATACGGGCCTCCCGATTCCCAGTTATCATGCCATCAGCAGGAAACAGCTGATTGTAATCATAGCTGCACACCCTTTCAATTTTATGCTCGCCTGGTACAAGATAATTTTTGTTAAAGTAATTAATAGAAATTAGGGCAACGAAATTGTAAAAAAAAAATAAAAGAAATTAATTTTGAATATATTTTGACAATTTAATAATAAGTATTTTTGTTAGGTTTAACGTTACCTGTCGTTATAGATTCTTAAGATTCAATTCAATTTACAAAGGGAAAAATTTAGAATTTTTTTCTTAAAGCAGTTTATTGCTGTTGGCTGATTTAAGATTATCAAAGTTTTTAAACTGGTAAAACGGAATGCAGCATTATTGTAGCATTAAAATACTTTTGTTTCAAATAATTCATTCAATGTTTATAACTTTGTTTCAAGAACGTTACATTCCATTTTTAAATTGAAAATTTTTTAATCTGTTTCGCCAGTGTTGCACGTTCATTAAATACAACTAACCTTATTATTTACAGCGTGTCGACCTTGCCTACTGCGGGCCGAAAAAACTATCGCCAGTCACTTGGTCATGAATCACCAAACAAGTGCATTCAATCTAGGTCTAAAAAATACATGTTGTTGTTTACTTTGGAATGGTATGACCGGTATCGATTAAACTGTTCTTTTTTGTACTGTATAAGGTTTTTGTTTCCTTTGTTACTTATGTTGGATATTAGAAAAAAATAATTACCTAGTAGGTAATTTGAATTTTATCACTTTACTTGTTGTATAATATTGCTTATAGGAAAAGCGCGTAAATATAATTTAGTAATTTAACTACAAAATATAGTTGTTGGAATTTATAGGACATTGGATAACCATAATGTGTTAAGTTAATTAACTCACCTACCTATATACCAATTTTATTACACATAAAATTTACTTAAATCGGTTTTACTGACTTAAGATGGTAAAAGAATAAATCAAGAGTCCACTAGATAAACCTTTTCATCGTCGAAATTTATTTTATAAGCTACCTGTGTCATCCCCGGCACCCTTTGTGAGTTTTTCTATCTTTTGTCCGAGCATTTTTTGTAGATTGAATTACCGATTGTGTGGTTGCAGCCATCGTTCGACACGCTCACATTCCAACTGCTAATTTGGTAGCATTAGAACAGGGTTTCTCAAACGTATAGCCCTCATGTACCCTGTAGAAGCTCCGAGGCGAAAACAAACCCCCTTTTTCGTAGACCAAACCGGTCTTGTTGGTCGGTTGGTCCTTTTTTGCCTTCTACTAAAAATTTTAGTCGCGAATGCGTGCTAATAACTGACAGTTTGTTGGTGACCCTTTTTTCTGTTTGTTCAACTAAATAGCCGCCATTACGGAAATGGTTTTGCGAACCCCTGTCAAATGGCGAACCCCACTTTGAGAAACCCTGCACTAGAACATATCCTGGTAACATTAGAAAGGGAGCCCTGCGTTACGTGTTTAAGTTTTTTTTGTTATCTGTTTTATACATAAAAGTTGGATAGATTAAAAAGAATCCTCTCTTTGAACGCTTCACTGATGTCTATGATTGAAACTATTTTTAAAGGTTTTTTGAATGAAATCTTTCATGGCCAGTTTAAATGTATCTAATAATTTTCGCTTTATTTGTCTACAATTATTCGTTTATAAAATAACTGGTAAAGCAATTTTAAATTATAGGTTTGTTTCGGTTCTTATTTCTGGGGGTACGTTACTGTTTTCGACAAGTGAAGCAAAACAAAAACAAGGATTTTATTAACTGGCAACATAATTAAAAACAGAAGGTTGTGTAATTTAGATTCCTGCTTTAAGTTTAATAATAATTTAGGCTGTTAGTTGAAAGTTTTAAGCAAAAACTAGGAAATTGATTTAGTGATTAGCAGATTTTATTAAATCCAGATTTTAATTAGAAGATGTGCAAGTGTGCGTGTTTTCTACGCCTTCTGATTACTTCCAAGAACCTTTTACAATTAATCGTTACAATTAGTTTACGTAAATAGTCTTGTAGGTTGGTAGCTCTACTTTGTCTCAATTAAACGAGTAATTATTCCAGTTTAACTTCTGAACTGTCGTTTAGAAATAGCTACATTTAAATCGTACCTAATTTGTTGTGTAGCAAAAATGTAATAAAGTTTTTTTTTAATTTTAGTAAGTAACGTAATTTGGGTACCTAATGTTATGTAATTATTTTTGTGTTACGAGATTTGTCAATATATTGACCAGATTGATTAGCCGGCAATTTAGCCATTTATTTTTCTGAACCTTCAAATCTTCATAGTTCTTAGGATAATTCAAAAGATGATCAAAAATGCATAAGGCTCGAAATAATAAATCAGCAAATACTTTGGTAAGTTCTATGTGTAGGTATAATGGCATATACCGATTACCGATTTTTTTTTGACGCAGAATAAATCTTCATAGATACCCGACTCCTGGGTAGAGGATACCGGGTTAGGTAAGATTGCACTAACTAAAAACCCCTGCGATAGCCGCCATCAGCACAGAAACGTAAAGGCCACGGGATCATTTCGCATGCGCATCCGCTTCTCAGGTACCTATACCTATAGTAAACAACTTTATTAATAGCTTGCCCATAGAGCCATCAACAGACCCTAGGTTTAGATTTTCTTCTACATAAGACTTTTTACCCACGACGGAACGGAGCCGGTATATGCGTTTAGGGTGAGAGATGTTTGTGTGTTTGTGTGTTTTTAATTATACAAACGCACGAGGACCAAACCGGTCATAGTTTCGGACATTACTAATCAGTTTACCATACATGTCAGACGCTCCTTATCATTTTCGGAAGCATTACAACAATCTTATCTCATTCTTATCATTCCATGCTCATTCGTAATTTTTTTTCAACGGAATTGTTATTTTAATTGCATTTTGACTCACTGACCGTTAAGACAATGACAAAGGTAAGCTAAAAATAGATTGCCGATTTTAATGATTTTTTTTTATTGCCATAAAACGATTTGCAGTAATTTTCTTATAAAAAGTTTAAATATAAACATAGGTAGCCAGAGCACGTAATGTTTTTGTTTATATGGATAAACTAATGAGCCTTTCTCTTTAGATTTCTTAAGGATATTGCGATTGCCAGTGCCTACATACAGAATGACGTTATCCTGAACAGATATCTCTCCTTATGAAGCTATAAAGTGGGCGAGTTCAAAGTAATTTTTATATCAAGGCAAGTATTCGTCGAATTATTACTTAATTTTTTTATTACAAAAATTTAACGAGCATAAAGCATGCCTAGTCGAACCCATTGCTCTAGCGAAGGTTGTGCAATAGAACATTTACAACACAAAGTAAGATCGTGTGAAGGACTCGAGCCCGTAAGCCGACCTTTGGAGCGCAGAGTGACATTTCAAGCGACTATTATTGTCAAAACCCTATTAAGAACATCAGTTATTTTACTTGCAAACAATGCGTGACGGCTGCAGTACACAATAAAAATGATTAGTTTCTATTAAAATTACCCACTGTATTCGGTCATTGCTCGTTATAGCAGCAACAACAATTCGAGTAGCAAGGAGGAACAGAAACACATCGTAATAGTTAATACATTTCATTTATATTAGGTACTTTATAACAATACTTTTAACAGTCTTAAAACGAACGACTTAGTGACAGTCGGCGGTCTACGCCGTGAGTCTATTCTATTTACATTATTTACAAATATCGGTCAAGCACACGTGAGCGACGCGTAAACCCCAATGGGATTCGTCGGCGCGCTGAGCCTCTGGAGGCCGGAGCACTGTCCCGCGCCGCGCGCCACCGCCTCGAAGAACTGCCGCAAGTCGCTCACTGACCTCGTCGGAGGCGCTTGGAGGTCGTGGAGTGACGCCGCACGCCTCGGTGTCGTCTCCGCCACTGGAACGGGCCGAGCTAATTGTTCACTACTCCGTGCTAAACTTCCACCGCTTTGAGAAAGCGATTCAAACAAGGCGCGCCTCTCCCGCACAGGAACATATTGTGACACCGCTTCGTGAGAATTCGGGGAACACGATCTCGCTCGATTCTCCAGCGAAGCCGTTTTTCTTCTAGCCGCTTCCATTGCAAATCTGCCTCTCTCCGCTCCACCTGTAGTGCCCTCCCAGCGCTTAAGATACCTATGTCGACCTAGCTCTGTCTCGGTTGTCCTCGTGCGTGGTAATGTGTGATGTTGCGGCGGACTCGCATTCAGTTTACTACAATTGTCGCATTTGATGACCTCAGCTTTTCGTATTGGCGCGTCGACCACGTCGATGGTCTTCAAAGCGTCGAGGGAAAGAGATAGGTCGAGGCTGCGATCGGACGATGAATCATAGTCGTCGTCTTCTACGACGATGCCCTCGTCCGTTGCGGCAGGCGAATGATCTCTCCGAGGGAGCTGGGTTTCAGGGGCGGTCAGTAGCCTTCGTCGTGCTCGAGGAGGCGGTCTGGGAGGACACGCAGGCGTCTCCTGCAAAGGTATTTTCTTTGGTTCCTTGCTACATGTGTCGGCAGCTGGTAACACGTCCAGAAATCTGACTTGTGGTAGAGGTGTCTGTCCGAGTATTTCAACGCAGAGCGCTCGCACCCATCGGGCATATTCCGTCGCATTACAAGCCTGCAACAAAGAAAAATAAAATTATAATAGACTATAATAGAGGCAGCAGATTTATGGCTCAATCATTCGACTCAAATGAATAGTACCAAAATTGCAATTTGAATACGTATACAAGTTTCATAGTTCAAAACTTTAAAGGGTAACCATTTCAAACGGACCGTAAGATTGGAACTAGTCGCGACTATTATCCATTGTGGAGGAACAGGGATTTCCTCTCGTCATAACGTGTTTCTTTACGTGTCAACACCTTCGCTTTCTAGCCCTTCTTATGTTAAATAGTACCATCAAAAGATCGCGGAATACAAAGGAGCAATGATTTACGGGTGTTGCGCTTTATTGAGGTCTATTAAATCGAGCGAGTCGTGAGAAAGGTGAGTTACGAAGGGGATCCGAACGTCTTGCAAGACGTTCCTATTCTATTGTGTAATCTTACGTACCTACGTTCACGGCTAGCTTATAGAAAAATATTAAAGTATTTTGCAACATCCTTTTAGCTTCATATTACTACACCCAATGTAATTTGAATCATACAAAACGATTCCTTATTATAGATCCGCATTTACTTCTAAAGTGAAGTACTGAAGAAAACGATTTGAAAGCTGTTTAGAAATAAAATCAACTTGAAGCCGGATTCGTAACGGCCACAATTACATTAGATGAAGCCGAGTCGATTATCCATTAAGCGGCTACCGGTGTTTGTTAATCAAATGCAATTATTCAATTCCTCGCGTGCATAACGAATCGACTGCCAACAATGTGTGCTTCAGTCACATGCATCTGTCATTGTTAAATAACAATACTTTCATAAATTATTCGAAAGATACTGTGGATGTAACGTGACATTTTCAATGTTAAACAGAATAAAAACATGTATTCTTGAATAAAACAGTCGGACATCCGTTCGAGTTTAACGAGAAATTTGTTACTTTATTAAACGTCCATGTCTCTGGATAAAATGCTTTGTCCTTGACACGTTCTACAGTATTAGTCATGTTACTGAGACAGCATAAATTTACAAAAGAAACAATTCATCTAATTCGTATATACAATCTAAAATGTATTAAGTATTCTAAACACAACAAGGCATAAATTATCACCTTGTCGAACCCCATAGGTTCAATACTTGTAATGAATTTTTATTACATTAAAAAAATGTTTAAACGTTTTCAGCATAATTCTAGATTTCTATAATCTACTTCTTAGATCCAATTAGAATCTAAGAAGTAGATTATAGAAATCTTGCGTTAAATACACCGCTCATTAAAAGACATTGCATTAAATTACTCTTCCATAATACGATCAAAATTGCAGTTTTACATTTCAAGAAAAGGGTGCGAACAAAACGTTAGTAAAACCACGAGGCAAATAGTTTCATAATAAATTACTTAAGATATATTCTACATCATAACGATCTCAAGGTTAACCTCTGCATCCATGTGTCAGTGTTGATTTACTTTAACGCATAGACAATTATGGTTAATTGTAAAATAAACTGACGATGAGTGTGACACGTGTTCGGTATTTATGATACCTATCGAATAATTGCAACATTAAACGTGTCTCCAAGGACGTCAACATTAACACTTGGCATTGATTGAATTCTTGCACGGAATATAATTATTTTATTGACATCGTATAGATAAATTCAACCAAATTGAAATGTGTGAACGCGATTCGAATTAGAATCTACGCATGTCCGTCGAAGTAATCTCGAGTCTGATTGACCTAATTTTTTGTTCTGCGCAGCGTAAAGCGCATAGTTCCGATCATTCAAGTTTTGTGAATCAGACTATAAAATTGATTGATTAGAACAAATAATTTGACAAAACTATAACTTAATTTCACGAGTTAACAGCATTTTAGCAATACCGTGGGAGAGGTCTAATTCTCGGAAATTACTACGACAACAAACAACATTTGAGAGTTGATTTTGAGAGTAAATTAGGATACCTTCTTTAATTGAAGTTTTAAACTATAAGACGTCTGGTTTGTTTCTGATAATAATCATTATTACCAGAATTTTATTATAATCTTGTTGCATGACCGTAAGGGATCAGTATTATTTATTACGTCATTCAAAAAGTATTCCGTTTTAC